>JAPYZO010002748.1:0-45267 GCA_030522905.1 Torymus flavipes | reverse complement strand
CACATATATAGTTTACATTTTATATGATTTTTTTAATTGTTTCTGATAAACTTCTTTGAAAAGGACTTTATTTATTTTTACGTGATTATTTTTAATATGATAATGACTGCAAATTTACATTTTTAGAACTTCCTGATACCATGAGCATTCTCATCGCAAGCCTATCCAATGGCGGAAGCTCGATAGTGAAAGCTTTCGCGCAAAAACCGTGGCATATGTACCTTAACACAGGTGTTGGATTGTTCAGCTTAGCCCCGGCATCTTTAGTCCGCAGTATCATATCAAAAACGATTTCGCAGAAGGATGTTGGTGAGCACTTGATACTTTTATGAAAATGATAATCGCGTAAATTATTTCTCACTTTTTTTGTACTCAAATTTGGTAAAAAAGAAGAAAAGAAACTTATGGTTTAAAAAAATAATATCTAAAAAAAGGTTTATTTTTGTCGTATGCATCAAATATATCGTTGGCTAACCAATTTTGATAATCAACTTGTTTATTATAGACTATCGGTGAGTGATAAGATTATTTTTATTTTCAATACAGGTAAAGCATTCGCAGTAACAACAACTATGGAAAAAATTGGCCCGTTTGCAACTACGCCACTATTTGTCTTTATATACACGAACTTCATCAAGACGTATCCGTGCCCAGTGTGGTTTTTATCGACAGGATTTTGCGTTATAATCGCAATTCTTGCAATAGTTGTTGAACAAAGGTGGAGAAAATTGAGACGTAAGCAATGCGAACAAGAAAGTTAACAAATCAGTTTTCGGTAAGCGAAAATAACAGTTACTTCAATGAAATAGTTATACTTTTATCTTCCAGAGGAAAAACTTACATTTCTCATTTGAAAGACTAGTATTAAAAAAATTTAGTAGTTAGAGGTGATTTATCTACTTAAAAAATCGAAGTATTATTTAGGAATATAAATCATTTTTATTTTTAACTTATTCATAGCTTTTATAGTTTTATTTTTAATTTATGATTAGAGAATGCAAAGATTCTAAGTAAGAATCAAGATGATGAATTTAAAAATGTGAAAGTATAATATACATAAAAGTTAATGAAAAAATAACGAGACTATACCTAGGAGAGTGAAAAAAGATAGTAATAAAAGAGTCCATAAAGGTTGTTTTTTTGCCTACCAGTATGGAAATAGTAAATGTAGGAAGCCGTATGAAACCATAGAAAACCACAAGGAACTGTAGGAAACCGTAGGAAAGTGTTGGTTTTAGCACACATTTTTACGGTTTCGTACGTTTTTGACGGTTTTATACGTTTTTATACGATTTATAAATTTTCTTCAATTTGTCTGTAAAAACTTAAACGTAAGAAATCACAATAAAACGTAAGAAAGTGTATAAAAACGTATATTTATTTTCGTAAGTTTTAAAGAATCTTATCGATTTTATGTACAGATTAATGCAGTTTTATGTTTTCATACATTTTATTACGATTCATAAATTTTTCGCATATGTAACAAACTTTTTGAGTGATAAACCGTATAAAATTGTACCTACAAAAGCGTATTAAATCGTAGAAAACCGTATAGGAATTAACACTGCAAATTGTCCGAAATCCAACACTTTTTTACCGTTTTATACGGTTTTCTACGGTTTTTTTTTCAATACAGATTTTACCAAACCCATATATATATATACACACACACATATACACACACACACACACACACACACACACACACACACACACACACACACACACTATATATATATACTCTATCATATATACTCTTCTTAATAGTTTTTCATCGTAAATTTTAAAATGAGAACTCTGAAATCAAAACTTTCTGGATCTCTCATATCTAAACCGAGTTGGGCCCACACACCAAACCGGGTTCGATCGTCTTCAAATTAATTACTTTATCGAATAAAATCTTAATATCGAAAAAATGGTTACTTTTTTTTACAGGTTGCCAGACAGCTCTTATGGTCCTGTATCTTTCTTTTATTCGTTGAAAATAAAAACACAAAACTACTATATGAACAATTCTATGGAAAATATCAAATAACTCGATACAAAAATAAATAACAAATTTTCTGAGTCACACACCTACCAAACCAAAATTGTTGGTTCTCTGGACCATTCTCTGAATATAAAAAAGAATCATCAACATGGTCGATCCAGAGGTCGGGGCGAAGCTTTTTTGCCGGAAATTTTATTTTTTTTAAATACTTAAAAATGTCTTTGCTTCAAACATCAATAATCTCGCCATAAAGTTACAAATACATTGAAAACTGAATAAATAAATAAATAAAAAGAAAATAGAGAATGCGGACTTACATTATTTGCTTTTTACAAATAATGAAAAAGTTTCGATTTCTTCGAAAATTATTTATTGAAAATATATTGGTAAATGGCAAAAGCCCGCTTTTTTGCATTTGTACAGTATTTTTTTTTCTTTTTTTTTATGCATGTGCGACTCTTCCTGGTGAAATTATTTATGTTTGATGAAGGGTGACTTTAAAATATTTTTTTTTTAAATAAAGTTCTCGGCATAAAAGCTTGCAATCCAATCAACCGTATTCATTTTTTTTTTATATTTAGTTGAAGTCTGCCATTCAAAAAAATTTTTTTTATTTGTGTATCGAGTTGGCTCATATTTCTCGTAGAATTACTTGTATATTTACGTCTTAAACAATATTACTTAATAAATGTAAAATAGATTAATAATAATAGTAAAATAATTTTCACGTAAGTTGTTTTATAAAAAAACTCTTCTACTATATATTTAAATCTTTGAGATTCCAACTTCATTACTTGTTATCATGAAGTAGACTTAGATGGATAGATCTGATACCTATCATTTTATTTAGTTCATTTTTGTAGACTTATTTTCTAATGTGTTGTAGCTATTATTGATTAAAGTAAAGTTTATGTAAGATAAGAATAGAGATCGTTAGTTTAAAAAAATTTGAATAAATACAGAGCAGTATGTTTTCATGTTGTATTAAATTTTGTACTTATTTTGAATGTTATTTTATAATATTTATAATTAAGCTAAATTTAATCCCTAATTTGAAAAACTTTTAATAAACATTATTTATCTTAGTAATAAGTAATTATTTATTAAGAAAGGTACTGACATATAAAAAATTAAATAAATATTTATGTATTTATTTGAATGTCACCTGAATACATGGTAATGCAAAAATTGTTTTTCTTTTATAATACTTTCCATACTCTCATTGAATTCAGATGTACCACAAACTAATATTAAGGATGACTCAGCTGGAGTGAAGGATTCAAATATTTCATGAATTTCATTCTGATCAAGTCGACTATTTACAATTTTAAGTCCAGTAATATTTACATTACCTAATGTAACCAAATAAAGATTATTTCACAGAATTTTTTAGAAAATTTTGATTCATAAAGTATTGAGAACTTACTTTCTTGAGAAAGATATAATGTGCATTTAAAATTCCAATAGTCTGCTAAAAGTCTTAATTCTTTTATTAATGGTATATGTTTGAAAGACCTAAAACCTGCAATCATATTAATCTTTGTATCCTCTAATTCATCTTGAATTATTGAGTTAACTAGTGGATAAGTAGCAGCAATTCCAGATCCAATACTTAACATAATAATTTGTTTGTAACTGTAAGAAGACTTTTGTATTATATGATATTGTAAATTAATAAATGAAGTTTCTAAAAATAATTTTAAATACCTATTTCGTTGATATTGAAACTCTCCATATGGTCCTCTTATAAAAAGTTCATCGCCTATATTTGATTTTATAAAATAAGAGCTAGCAAGACCATTAGGATAAAGTTTGATAAGTAATTTTATGCTTCTTTGAGTCCAAGATATTGGTGTATATGGCTTTGATGTAGAAGAAAACTTTATTATAACATGCTGGCTTGGAGATAAAAATAACACATCATTTTTATTTTCTAAAAGATTAATTTCTTTAAATTGTGTTGTTTTTAAAGATTCGGTTTTATATGAATACAGCTTAGAGATACATTGTATTATGACTTTTCAAAATTGATAAAAGTTCAGCACACCTGATCCACACTCAAGTTGAATGAAAATGCAATCTTCTGATGCTTTAGATATATCTATGATAATAAATTTACTATATCTGAGGAAAGATAAAAAATTCTTATCAGGTGGTACTTTTAATTTATTCAATTTTTTCTTCTCCCATTCTTCTAGTAATTTTTTATGAACATCAAAAATACATGGATTGCAACTATTTCCACAACAATCTTCTTCTGTTGGAGTTTTGGGCCTATCCTCATTTTCAATTTCGTCAAATGACATTCTGCTCTATTGAATCAAATCTTATTAAAGTTTACTAATGATATTATTAGATTAATACTATCAATTATTTAAACTATAACTATATTTGATAATTAAATTTTGTAGTAAGATCAAATCAAGAATTTTAAGGATACTGTTCGGAAAGTTTGAATTTTATTTTAACTCAGTGTATTAATTACTTAAGACTATAAAGATATCTTTATAATCATAATATGCATAACAAACAATATTATCAAAATTATTATCACTAGTTTGTCAAAAAATATATTGTTTTAACCTTCATGTGCAATATAATCTAGATAGGAATCCGATATATTTTGGACATATATATTTGAAGTAATAATGCACAGGATTAATGCAGTGAAAAATAGATAACGAATATCTATTATCTACAATGATGTAGCATTTAATAAAACCTTCACTTCTTCAAAACTTTTTATTCATTTATACATCATTACACTTGAAATAGTTGCAATAGTTGTATATTATGAATATACAGAAAAGTTTTTTTCTACTTTTTTCTTCTTTTAGTGTTAAAAAAGATTAATTCTACTGTCATGACCTTTAGTTAAAAACTATAAATGGAATCTTTCAAGAAATTGGTTAATACCACATTACATCATTGAAAAAACGACATATCATTTATTTAAGTACTGACGATGCAAACATTGTTTCCAGACTTTTAGTGACGACCGTCTGTAATCCCGGAGATACGTCGAATGCAACTCTTAACCTCCAATGCAGATCTGATTAGCATCAATTACAAGATACTACCTATTAATTACCTATACATATAATCGTTGTTCTGTCCCATTCATCACAAAATGTAAAGGAGCACGTGTGCGCATTTGTTATTATTATATTATAATACAAGAATGAATGCCCGCCACCCACATCCAGTCATATAACATAACAATAACACACTAGCAGACGTTCGCCAGTGTTTTTCCTTTCACACCACCGCTGCAACTTCGCGTGCATGCGTATAGGTATACCTCTCTCTCTCTCTCTCTCTCTCTCTCTCTCTCTCTCTCTCTCTCTCTCTCTCTCTCTCTCTCTCTCCCCCTCTCTCTCCCCCTCTCTCTCCCTCTCTCTCTCTCTCTCCGTGGAAAATGCACACGTTTTACATAAATATAAATAGGTAATCTAATCACTATCTAATCTCTCTCGGCTAAGTACCCACCGCGCGCGTGAACCCGCAGCATCAAGGGATTACGAATTTACGCATCGAGATCTTACAAAAACAACGCGCTCACGAATTTTGCTGCAGGGAACAAAGACTGACGCGCGCTGCGCAATTATGAGCTGTAGCGACGGGAAATCGCCTCTCCTCCAACGCCAGTGTCTGAGTAGTCGTCGACCGTTTGTGCCAATCGCCTGTTGCAGCGAGACGCAGCGTTTTTCGCTGCATCGCTGCTGCTGATAATCATCGCGCGCTTTATCGCGGTGTGCGTCTCTTACACCGCCCGGATGCAGCCGAGCACTTTCTGCGCGTCGTCCTCGTCGTCGCTGACTTTTTTCACGGTTTCTTCACGCCTGTCAAGAGAGGGATTCTGACACAGGGAGCCTCATTGTCGAATGTCGATCTGATCAACGATGGATCATCCGGCACCTGTCACTTTTACGAGATGGAGGCGGCTAGCTATGGAGCCGCTGGCGTTCGCTCTGCTGTTTGCCTACTCCATATCGGGTAAAAAACTATGATTGTTTAACTACTATGCGCTTAAATGTTGTTGATTCATCAATCGTTTTCTTTGTTTACTCTGAAATTTATTGTAAGCTAAGTATTAGTAGTGATAAAAATAGGCGGAATAATAAATTTTTCTATTATGCTTGATGAACTAAAAAATATTCAATAAAAGAATGCACATAATTATCTTTTACTATGGAGCAAAATTTCTCCTACTTCCATAAGTAATGGAGCTATGTGTATTTATGAAAAATTTGTGAAATATTAGATAAATTATTTTAAATCATTATTATATTGGGATTCTATTTAATAAAAATAATTATTAAATTGAAGATCGATTTATTTAATAAAAGTGAATGTCATTTTCTTTAAGAACAATGCAATACAAAAAATTTAAATTTGTACTTTTAAAAAATGTGTGTTATTATAATTTGTGATTTTACTTGCAGATAATGTTATGACTGACTTGATTGTATACCAGACATGCAAAACATCAGCTGGTCTTAACAGCAGTGAATGTGATATTTTGCACAAAAATAGTAGCAGTGAAGAAGCAATGAAAATAGAAAAATTAGTTCAACCTCACACAGGCCTTCTTCTAGTGCTCAAATCATGTATTGAAATAATATTTCCAACAATATTGTCCCTTTTTCTTGGTCCATGGAGTGACAAAAATGGTAGGAAACCATTGCTGCTCTTTCCTTTCACAGGTATTTATAAATGTTTATTTAAGAAAGTTAAAGCAATAGACATTACACTGTATCAAAATTTTTTTAAATAAACAATTCATGCAAATTATTTTCTATTCTAGGCTATGCTATATATTATGCTTTAATAGCATTCATGAGCAACTTTGATTTGAATCCATACTGGTATTTATTTCCCTCTATATCTTCAGCAATTTTAGGTGGCTTTCCTCCTATTTTGATGACATTCTTTTGTTACATCACTGATGTAACAGATAGTCAAAATAGGGCATGGCATTTGGCATGCGTGGACACTACAATGTTTACAGGAATTTTAGCAGGAATA
Organism: Torymus flavipes; assembly: GCA_030522905.1. Classification (NCBI taxonomy): domain Eukaryota; kingdom Metazoa; phylum Arthropoda; class Insecta; order Hymenoptera; family Torymidae; genus Torymus; species Torymus flavipes. The sequence continues at coordinate 38,249 of JAPYZO010002748.1, read as the reverse complement.
TTTGTAGGACCTGTATTATTTAAAAACTATGGATATGCAGTAGTGTTTTCATTATCAGGAGCTCTAAATGTCTTTGCTGTGTTTTATACATTCTTTTTCGTGAAAGAAACAGTTTACACTGATAACAAAGTAAGAGCTTACTAAATTTTCTTTTTAATTTAAAATTAACCTAATTTCTCATAATTTATTATAAAAAATTAAAAAGTTTATCTTTATTCAAAAATTTATTTTATTTATTGTACTAAAATATTCCATATGTTAGTTTTGAAAGTATTTTATTTTGTAAATCTTACTCAACTAAATTTCTGAAAAGTCTTTATACCTATAACCTAACAAAATAATAATGAAGTTTAGTAATAACATAATTTTTTCCAGAGAACTGTGAAAAGTATATTTGACTATTCATTAGTCAAAGAATTGTTCTGTACACTTATTAAAAAAAGAGATGGATTTAATAGATATTTGATATGCTGCTGTATTTCAGCAATTGCTCTACATGTTGTTATAATGGAAGGAAATTCTGCTATTGCATTCCTTTTTACAAGTTCAAAATTAGGATGGGATATTTCTCACTTTTCAATATATTCTGGAACACAACTTTCAATTTCGATAGTGGGACTGCTATTACTCATAAAATTCGTGGGATCAGTATTAAGTAATTATTATAGTGATTTTAATTCTCATTTTTTATGCAACAAATAATTGTATATTATATATTGTAATTGTAGAACTTCCAGACACTGTTGTTGTTATTGTGTCATGTTTGTCAAATACTGCTGGCAATACCTTGAGAGCATTTGTTTGGAAACCATGGCATATGTACCTTTCGGCGGGCTTAGGAATGTTTAGTGCATCTGCAGTGCCAATGTTAAGAGCTATCATATCAAAATCTGTTCCTCAAAAAGACTTGGGTGAGTTAAAAGATAAATTATTATAATTCTTTTAATATTCAAGTAATTATTTTAATATAAATTAACAGGTAAGATTTTTTCAATTACAACTGTAATGGAAATGACAGTACCAGTTGCAACTACACCAATATATATTATGATCTATACCCACTCACTCAATTTATATCCTACACCTGTATGGTTTTTATCTGCAGTATTGCCACTAATTATGATAGTACTTACTATAATTATAGAAAAACAATGGAGAAGACTGAGGGACACCCAGTACACTCCAATTATATCAGAAGCAATTGAATGAGTATTTCGAATATGTTCCAAGTCATATTAATAATTAAGTTTTTAAATTTTAAGTTAAGATTTTTCAGATTATTTATTTAGTGTTTTTTAATTCAGTTTATGCTGAATTCATTTTATATTCTTGATTTATTTATGCTTTATGAAAAATCTTATGACTTATGCTGCTTTTTACAATTAATTATTTTAATTTCACAAGAATAATACATATCGTTTTGTAGATTTTTTAGGTTTTCAGTTTTACTTGTCATTGTGACGTAGTAGAAACGAACAAATTTTATATCGATTTATAAATAATACATATATAGAATAATTTTGTTTTTAAGAGGCCTTCTAGTTTACTGTGATAAAAAATGAATACAAAATTTGTATCTGTGATAGTAATGCTCAAGTGCTATTATTATTATTATAACATCATATTTGTACAATTATACATGAATTCGTAGATGAATATTATATCCAGATTTTGAAATATTTTTTTAATTTGGAATGTATATTTTTGGTTAATAGTGAATTTACAATTCATCAAAATAGTCTACATGATCACCGGATTTGTACTTTTTCTGTAAAAGAACTTCTGTAAGTCTTTTCACAGTTTGATCTGTTGTTAAAGCCTTTTTGTTCTGTATGAGATCTTGAAAATTAGATTTTATTTCTTTATCTCCAGATTCATTTGATATTGTATGTAACATATCAGTTATTACTGGACCAGGTGAATAGTTTAGAACATTTATATCAGAATTTTCTTCAGCAAAAACCTAAAACAAAATGAAAAAATGTAAATAATTTATAACTATCAAACATAGTTTAAAATAATTATAGCGTGTTATAATATAATGTAAATAGATTTTAAAAAACTACAATTTGAAATAAATTTTTTCAAGAATATGTAAGTTTTGTACAAGTATATAAATAAATTATTAGTCTATTGTTACGAATATTTTTTGAAAGTATAACTAATAAAAAATTTGTAAAATTTATTGATATTTAATTTATTACAAACCTTAAAATACATTTCTCTTGCTGCTTTTCCAGAGCAATAATATCCAAGAGATTTCATTGGTTGTATTCCACATAAAGAAGTAATATTTATAACGTGTTTTTTAATATCTTTTTCTTTAAATATTTCAATAAAAACTCCGTTTAGTACTGCTGGGGAGAATACATTCAAATCATAATACTTTCTCCAAACTTCAAAATCAGTCATATCAGTAGTAGTTTGACCAACATTTCCAATAGATCCTACATTATGTACAATTACAACTTCATTGAATTTCTTCACATTGCTAGCATTCAAGTATTTAATAATAAGACCTACAAATAATTCCAATTATATAATTAGTAAAAAAAAAAATAAGTATAAGTATAAGTAGTTCACACAAAAATAAAAAAAAAATTACCTTTAAGCTCATTTGCTGTAGCTTTACTTAAATCTACACTTTCAAAATTAACAGTTACATGTTTTGGTAATGTGTTGGCCGTTTCTTTTAGATTTTCGGTATTTCTGGCAAATAATAAAACTTGTGAATCATTTTCCAAAGATGAACCTAAAACTTCAGCAATTTTGCTACCAATACCCTGGCTTGCACCAGTTACCAACAAAAAAACCTTTCCCGAAAAGATTCTATTAGTCATTTTTCTAACTTATAAACCGTTACTATCTTGAATTTGAATGTCTGGTTGGCTATCTGTTGATTTACTTTCTATATCTTCGTTCTCTAAAACTTGATTCTGTTCATCTACTATTTTTTGTAATTCATCAGCTTTTAATAAGTGAACCAATTCAACTGCTGTAAGTGCCTGTAAAAATATAAACATTAATGAAAATTGATATCAATATATACTTGATTTGTGATTCTGTTACATTTTACATAATTATATAACTAAGTTTCTTTCACATATTAAATCATGAAATTATTGCAATTTTCAATAAGCAGTACTTTAGTCTTAAGGTAAGTATTCAAAATATAATAAAAATCATTTTTTCAATTTTTAAAGCAGTCTTCTTACTTGTAAATGTGGAGCAATATGCCTGATGAGAGGATTAGCTGCAAGTTCTTGTTCTTCAGCCGATTCTAAATTCTCACCAGCTGTAATCAATCTGGCGATACAGTCCTCTTTTGCAACAGATAGTGAGTTGACCAGGTCACGCTTTGATGTGCCACCCTTGATTGCCTTTAATCTATATTCTGAAACATAATAATCAATTCATAAGTAAAAGCCATTTTGGATCATTGATTGAACTGGAATTTCACAAGCATAAAATTTTACATACTTGTAAAGTAATTAATCAATTTATTAATGGGTATTATAAAAGTATCCAAGAAACTGTTACAGTACTTAATTTTTTTACAGGTATTTAAAAAAATTTTTTTTTCGAACGTTCATGACAATTATGCACAATACACTTGTGCAGTACTTATTCAGGAAAATATTTTTTTTTTTAAATCAACAAATTTATTTTGGAACACGTCATGTAACATTACTTACAAAGTCATTAATCATCTCCCATTAATTCCCATTCAAATCACAAACGAATCAATATAAAACCACAACATTGCACAACAATTATATATATACCGTTATCGCGAAAAGCATTATCCGCCCATTTCGGTGCGGCACACTAGGTAGGTACCTATACACGTTCCAAAACAACACTTACGCAGCCTGGCGAGGTACTGCTCAGAGTCAGGTAGCCGCTGGAGCCCCTCGCTCTGGGATGTGGAGATGACGAAGGAGTCCTCGAAGCAATCCTCGGCTACGTCCTCACTCGCACTCTCGTCAACGCTGTCTCCGCGCGACCACGGGTCAGCCGCACAAGTCTTCATGGTTTTCTTTTCTCCCCCTCTATGAACAAGCGGATCGGTTCGCCTTGATCTGCTCTCTCTCCAGTGTGCATAGATGCCTACAAGATATACTCACATTCGCGGAGAGGAGAGAATAATAATAATAATTATTCGCGAGATATCTGAGACGGGAGTTCCTGCGCGAGTAGGTACGTGTGCTGAGTGTGAGTGCTGGCCTGTAGGCTGCCTGTTTTCCAAGGACAGGTTGTTGCGTATGTGTGAAGAGTTGGGGAGTCGCCCAATTGCGAGGAGAAACGAATTTCGAAGGCGGCAAATTCAAGCGTCGGTCTGAGTTGAATTTCAGTTTGAATATTTAGCTTATAGAAATCATTCAATACTTCGAATTATTTTCAATTGTAATTAAATAATAATAACAATGGCATGAAAACGGCGTTATCTTTATTAAGTAGGAGAAATGGATATAGGAACTTCAACATTAAATTAGAAAACTTTGAAATCAGCAATCCGTATATTTATGGTCGCCGATTAAAGTGACCGACCTCGATGTAAATATACTTACACAACGAACTTACCGTCCTTACGTAACGAGTACAATCACTGGCACTGACATCAACATAGCGAGTTATTTCTCACGATTTGCAAATAGTATCTATTTTTATACTAAATTAAATATATTAGGGAAAAATTAAAGAAAATTGTATCGCACAAAAAAATAACTCCATGATTACGAAAAAACAATTTTTTTACTGTATAAAAATATATACAATTTACAGATTTTTAAACTAGATCGTAATAATTAACGTAGTCTCCAGAATTATATTTCTGGTTCTTTAAAACTTCAACAAGCATCTTGGCTGTCTGTGGTGGAGTAACGAATTTTTTATTCTCGATCATATCTTTTAGTTCAGCTTTTAATTTCTCATTATTGGATGACTTCAAAGCATTGTAGAACATGTCCGTTTCAACGTATCCCGGTAAATAATTCACAACGTTAACGTCCGGATTTTCCAGCGCAAAAACCTTAAATAATTTATATTTATATTCATCGTATATGTCGAGTATCGTATCTAAAGATTTTGTAACTATTAAACGTCAAGATTGGTCAAAATTATTATACTAAATACAAACCTTAAAAAACATGTCTTTAGCAGCCTTGGCAGAACAATAAGAGCCCACATATATATCTGGTTTGATACCCCAATAAGAGGTTATATTAACAACGTACTTTTTGATACTTGTCTTGCTAAAAGTATTCATGAAAATGCCATTGAGAACTGCAGGAGAAAACGTATTTAAATGGTAACACGTGTGCCATTCGTTGAAATCCGTCAGTTCGGTAGTCAACTGAGTAAACGTTGCCATCGCAGCACTGTGAACTATTATCGCTTTATCGAAATATTCGGGGTTTTCGTTTTTCAAAGAGTCAGATATGATTTCTGCAAATAAGAAAACATATAAAATAATTTAAATTAATGAATAAAATATTTCTCAAGAATGTATCACAATGCGATTTAGTTCAAATGTAGTTCTTTATTGTTGACGCGCGATTTTTTTATTTCCAATATGTTTTTACGTTTCATTAACAGAGAGATCGATGAATTTTATAGCATTATGTGTTTCATACAAAATTATTACGGGACAATGAAGATTCTCGCGGTAGAAAGTATACATATTGAATAAGCAGTTCTCTCATTTTTATCTGCGAAGGAGTAAAATTACACCCCGTGTAACGTAATATCAGCACGTAAATAATTGGATGCCGCTCGTGTACTTTTATACATTATAAAAACATATCTAATTTATTTAAGATATGAGATTTAAAAAATTGCAAAAACGTATAATTATGTCACAAGAAAAGAACTAATATTTTAGTGTTCCGAAAAGTTTTACGTCTTTCTATGTAAAATACTTACTTTGCAACTGATCTGTATTCGCGGTGCTGAAGTCTACACTTTGATACGACACAACTAAACCCTTGGGCAGTTCAGCTGCGATATTCTTTAGGCTTTCTTCATTTCTAGCTAGCAGCAAGACGTTAGATTTACTTTCCAGCTGAGCCGCAAGCGCTTCCGCAATGTGCTTTCCAATGCCACGGCTAGCTCCCGTTACGATCAGGAAAACCTTACCGCTGAATATTCCCGACATGTTTTTTCTCTCAGGTTTTCTGTGTGATTTTTTTTTAGATTAGATTATATTGAAAAAAAAATATAAATATAAAACTATACAATTTACACTTTGTCGAAATTTTACGATGAACTCTGAATAATTATTGCATGTATATATATACCAATCATTTTTTGTAAAAAAAGTAATTTTTCAAGATATTGCAAAGACTTTAGAATTTTCTATAAATGAGAATATATATATAAAGCAATCGGTATATTTTTTTTTTAAATAATAAAACGTATTATTATAAAATATTTTAATAAAAATCGTATTTAAACAAAAAAATTTTTTCAAGGCACTCCTGCTTTATTTACTTTCTTTAAAATAAGAAGAATTAATTTCTTCAAAAGTTACACATATAGGTATAACAGTTTAAAGTTGAGCATCGAAAAGGCATAAGAATACATAAATCGCAGGAATTGGCAGAAGCTCCCGTGATTATTTTATGTCTTTCGACACTCAACTTTAAACTGTTATAAATTTTAAAGTAATTAACTTTTCTTAATTTAAAAAAAAAGTAAATGAAAATCCCTTTTTTTAATAGAACTATAGTTTTATTTCCTTCTTTGAAACTTTGTGTAGCCCGTTTCTGAGCTTAATGGATCAAGTTTATAAAAGAGCTTTTTTGCCATTTTCTTGAAAAATTTCAATCTTTAAAAACAATATCACAAAGATGTTTTTAATTTTACATGACTTTTCCTGTATACTTTGTGATCGAGAAAAAAGAAAAAACGCGCCCGGAAGGTTTTCCTTAAAAAAAAAATGTTGACCAGCTTTGAGAGGTCACCTCGAGTGTAAATATTTTGTAAACCTCCTTATATCGACGCCCCGTACGAAGAAAAGCAAAACTAGCCCAACTCGATGCATTCAGATAAAAAAAAGCACAATTCGCGCCCTCTTACAAAAAAAAAAAGAAAAAAACATGACTCGCGGAGCTGGGATGAAGAAAAAACACATCTATTTATTACAGTCTTATAAATAGCATATCTTACGAATGGCATAAAATAAAAAAAAAAATTGTCAAGTTATTGGAAATCACGATTATATTGATAAATGATCGATTATATGGAATATTACAAGTACTTTAATTCGTAACTGAACTGGTACACCTATATTACGGATAGCAAAAATAAAAACTGCTGTTAACTGCATTAGCAGATTGCTTACTCAAAGAGAATTCATGCCTATATATCATTAAATTTGATTCATATTCATTATTTTTCGAGTTTTGTTGCCACTTTCATCAGACTTGCACATACATATACACTATAATTCGAATGAAGTTACGTAAAATAAAATTCAGCCAATTTTAATTATATTATGTTACGTCCATGTTGCGTAACAAAGAAAAGATAGTTGTGCACGAATGAGGCTGATTATAATAAACGCATAACAAATAGAATACTGAACAAATAGTTTCTATTTTTAAATAAATATTTATTTGAATACTAAATACTATATAAATATTTTTTTCCGTTCAGTGTGCGTAAACCTCACACTCTTGCTAGATTCAACACTTTCGCACTCTTATCGAAAACTACTATTTAAACTAAAACAATATTCATTTAAATTTAAAAAATATTTATTTAAATTGGAAAATTATTTATTTAAGTAAATATTTTTTAAATTTATAAATGAATATTGTTTTAATTAAAGAAATATTCATATAGTATAAGTATTCAAATAAATATTTTTTTGAAAATAGAAAATTTCCTTTTCTGTTAAGTTTTCCCGATTTGGATACAACGTGCATTGCTCCAGGAGGGGCGGCATCAAGTAGCAAAAGAAAGAAGCGCACACGATACGCCTCGAGAAAATGTGCAAAGGAATGTTCCATGACTTACCTTTAAGAATCGATCAGCTTTAGCCTGAATCTGCACGGCCGCTGTGGCACTTATGATGTGAGTGGTCAATTGCCGCTCTGCGGGAGTTTGAGAGGAAAATGGTAGCGCATGGAGTCAGAATATTTAAGATCTCGAAATAATGAATACTTTGACACGGACTTTAAAATGAACTTTAATTAGTAAAACAAATACCACAAAAAAAATTATGTAAGTAAAAAATTACAATTATACTGCGATACAAAGGGACGTGGAGTCTATGCGAGTCGGTTACGAAGTGGTACTGCACCGGGAGTCCCCGGTCCTTTTAAAAGTGATAGGGCAGCAATTTACAACGTTGCCACTGTTGCTCATTCTCCTAAATGTTGGCTGTCCCGCACTTCTTCTGAAATTGGCGTGATCTTAGATGATACTTAGCAGATATGGTCTCCTTACGAATTTTCGGCGCTACACGATACATTAATTACGCTTTTGTACGCATATCGGGTGGGGAGGAGTGAAAGAAGACAAGGAAAACTAATGCCTATTTGGTCTGCTGCTGTTCTTACTCTTTAGGTGGCAGAGACCTGCACGTTTTGATAGTATGTACGAATGTTTATGAAAAGAAATGTAAATTGCGCTGGAGAACGTAGCGCGCATTGGAGAGGCTGAGGAAAGAAAAGGTAAAGGAAACCGTCGCTTTGTCCCCTTTTTTCTCGACGTACTTTAGTTCACGGTTCTTTTAAATGTCCGAGTTGTTTAGGACAGTTTCGAGACGGCACGATTACTTGCATATGAGCGGATGTAGGGACCATAAGTTAGGAAAAGGTCGATCTATCGTTGAGCGGTAAGAAGAGAAAGAAAGAAGGTAATGAAGCGAAAAAGACAAGACGGTGACGTGAAAAAAACACTGTATTGGTCACTTGTTGGCAACGTTCCACGACGCGACAATTAATTCATAATATACGTGTATTAACGTAATTAATTTTAAAGTCTCTTTTTCCTGAAAATCAAATTTTTAACAACTATAAGGACCTATAAGTCATTATAAATAGAAACATTGAGTTTGGAATACGTACGTACGTATTATATACTTAGTACTTTGAAATCGTGAAACACATACGAACACTAATATCAAACTAGTTATACCTACGTTGATTTTGGCCAATAAAGGGACCGAGACATGCATACTTACGCCTGTATATCGCAATAGTTTTTATAAGATAAGATAAGAACATATTTTAAATAAACGTATAATAATTACTTAAAAATTGGAATAACATTTCAGGTAAAAACATTTATTGAATTGAAGAAAAATATCTCAAGAAATACACTTTATGAATGCACTCACAGAAATAATTTAATACAATGTAAATTTACAGCTGCTTAGTGGATAAAGCATGAAGATAACACTAGCCGAATCAGTACCTAATTACAGCAAAGAATATAAACGCACGTAGAAAAACACTTCTTAACTACAGATTAACTGTAACACGTAATGCTATACTAAACTATAGATTATATGTTACCCACAGATTACATTGGAGTACCTATCTCGCACTATACTTGTTAGTCAGCGATTTCGTCCGAAAATTTCTTAACGGTTACTCTTTTATATGCTTCTATATTCGCTGATTACAGTACTATGAGTTAAATGAGCAATCTTGTTAGATATCGTATTTGGGTAAATCTACAGTGAAATTATAAAATAGATTTAAAAAAAAATTTTTTTTACAAGAATAACATTGTGTATATAGAATCGCGATATTTTTCGATCGTAATTCATGCTACCAAGGAACCTCAAATAAATTTATTTAACAAGCTAAATTCTATTTTTAATATTTAAAATAAATTACCAACGATGTTTTAATAAATTATCCTGCATATATACATATATGAATTAAATGATAACAGTTTACTTTTCTTTAATTAAATAATTTATGTTATAATTTGAATGTTACAACTTAAAAATTGCAGCAGGGCCATTTTATTATAAGTGCACCTTCAATACCTGTTCATCTAACTTATTTCTACTATAATTTTTGCCTGATCTGCGTGATCTACAAGACTGTTAATATAATATCAAATAAAAAGTTTATAAATTTTATTAAAAAAAAATTTTATATGCAAATTAAATGGCAATAATTGTACAGATAATTAGTGAGCCTTAAATTATTCATCAATTAATAATATAGGTACCAAAATATTAATCATTTTAATAATACACCTATCAACCTTATATATTAAGAACTTATGATATATTAAAAAATTTTTTTTTTAGTATTTTATAAGATAATATAAATTCATAAAATTAATTTTCTATAAACTTTCACATACTACTCAAATTCAAACTTCCCGCCTGTATTTCATCTATGTTGAAAATTTACGGGGTCTTTTTGAACACGATAATCGATAATTATTATACATCTATTAAATTATAAAATAATGATTAAATCAAATATATTTATCGTTTGTATGAGGAAATTTTTTAAGTGCATAATTTCAGTGTAATAAAGATTAACTACATTTCTTTGAAAATCGTTTTGAAGAAGTTATAATAAGTGGTTCATTTGTGGTAAAATTATACAAAGCCTTTGCGTTATATAAATAATCTTGGCAAAATGGTTTCCATTCTAAAATTTCATATTTTCAAATTTCTAATCAAATATATAAGTATAGTTTGAAGTTTTCCACCTTTTAATTGTTAACAGATTTCATATTGTGTTAAGTTGATAATACAAGTACGTAAGATAGCTGATATATGCTATAGTTTTCTTAATATATAAAGTGCAATGACAATATATTGATTTCTTTTAAATATGCCAAAACAGGTGAAAGATAAAAGGTAAGTAATGCATGGCATTTGGTCCAACAACATGCCGCAACCGCAAACATACCTACCGTATGCGCGCGCATTTTTGAGCGGAAGTGCGAAAACCGCATAACACTTCCGTAACCTGACGTCTTATTGTTCATAGGGAATGCCGCCAGAAATAATGTTGTTTAGATATCTTTAGATAATTCTCAAACTGATTATCCTGGATCATATTATATATACCTTGGCAACAGTTATGCCGATGATGTTTCGAACTTATGGGAATTTTATTTCTTCTGCAAGCTCAGATTTTTCAAAATGTAAAACTCACCTGTTGACGGCTACCTGGACCTGCATTTGTTTAATTAGCGAGTGACCGTCAATTGTTGGCGTCACTGCAACTAACGCTAAAACAGTATCAATATTACTATATACAACCCGCAGGACCAATTACTTATAGCTTTTCTTTCATATCTTCGACAATGCTCATAAAAAAATTATATTCTCACACACATACATACACACACACACGCACGGTGTACTTACACAGTAGGTTATACGCAGTTCGCACAATAGAATTGACTTGAATATGAGCACGGTGGCGAGGGGAAGAGGGTGGCTCAAACGCGCTAGGGTGGGGAGGGGCGCCACAATATAAGGTATGGCAACACTGCGCGGGCGAATTTCGAGCGCGCTGCGCGCGGGATGTTTTTTCGAGCGCACACCGGCGCAGTCGCACACATACAGAAACCGGCGTTGCTTGCAGCGCCTACTACACTCGAACGCCACCACGAGCGTGCCAGTATTGTGTCCCCGTCTGTAGGAGTCGTTGCTCGGTGCGTGCGCGCGCTCTCTCTCGCTCTTCGCAGAGACACACACACTGCACAGCCGGCGGAACAAAGACCGCCGTCGCAAAAGAACAGGAGTGTGAGAGGAAGTTTCGGATAAATCAGCCCGCAAGTACCTCACCGACGAGGCCAGATCTTCTAGGTGAGTAGCTTTCAATCGACCTACGTAAATACATCGGGTGTAGGCCTTAGCGTTGGAGGGGGGCGAGGGAAGCCGGCCGCGTTTTGCCGCCATTTTCCTACACCTCTCCCTCATTGGTGCGGCGGTAGCGGCTCTCGCGTTGTTGGATGCAAGCAACACGCGCGCGCTTCTCATTACCTACACGCCGGACGCGCGCACACGCTTCTCTCTCTCTCTCTCTGTTCGCACGCGCATTCGTCCAGGAGGTGAGTGAAATCATCATCGCCAAAGGCGCGACGTTTCCAGAAGTTTTTGGCTGAATATATAGAGGGTGAGGTGCATTAGTTTCCCGCTTCCCCCCTCCCCCCACACACGCGTCTATTCTTTTTTTTTGTCTGGCAGCGAGGCCACTTTCGCACGCGTCACCCCTCGCGCGTCTCCATGAGGCTGTGCGTGATGCCTCCTCTTCGTAGAGCGACGCCTTGATTAATAGAGGCGCTCGCTCTCCCTCTCGCGACGATAACGCGCGCACGCCGCACGAGATTCTCCTTTCTCGATTCCGTGAATTTCGGGCAGCCTGCCGCGGCGCACGGACAGACTTGTAACGGCTTTTTGCGTGATTTTTTTCAGTTTGAACGCTCATTCGACAGCGATAAAAAACGGCAAACATGAGCAAATCCAAGGACTCGCCGTCGACGGAAGGAGAGACCGAGGAGGAGTACTCGGTTGAGAAGGTCCTCGACAGAAGGGTTGTCAAGGGCAAGGTAATTGTCATCGTTTTCTTTTCATTTTTCCTGTTGGTATGATGTAGTCACTCTGTTAATGTGAAGCATGTCTTATGTGTTTGTCATACAAACTTTGCAATTCACTTGTAGAATGATTGTAGTTAATAGTAATCCAATCTCTAAATTTTAGGTTGAGTATTTCCTTAAGTGGAAGGGATACTCGAACGATGAGAATACATGGGAACCAGAAGAAAATCTGGATTGTCCAGATTTAATTGCGCAGTTTGAAGATGCGCGTAAGAAGAAAGAAGCAGCAGCCGCTAGCAAGAGGTCTGAGGAAAAGGAGCAAAAGAAGCGAAAGAGCTCCAGCACACCTACTCCGACACAAGCAAAGAAGAAAGTTGCTGAAGAAAAGAAGGCTGAAGGTACAACTTATATTTGTTTTCAAAAGGAATTGACATTAGAAGAGTTTTAGTTACCAAGATTGCAATGTTTATGTTTTCTTTTTCCTTTTTTCGATTTTATAAACGCTAATTTATTTTTTGTACCTTATTTATTATTTGAAACTTGGTATTCGATTTATTCTTTTAATAAAAAGAACTATTCTCAACTCGTGTATGTACAAATTTTATTTAAGAGAACAATTTTTTTGTAGTTAGAGATGTGTGGAAATTATAGTGATAACGATTTATGTTCTTTCAAAAACTGCTTCCGCTGTTGTAACTTGCTGCTTATTTGATGTTTAATTTGAAAATGATGTAAAACATTTTGTCAATTTTAGGCTTTGATCGAAACTTAGAGCCTGAACGTATTATTGGAGCTACTGACTCTAGTGGAGAATTGATGTTCCTTATGAAGTGGAAGGGAACTGACGATGCAGATCTCGTACCTGCGCGAATTGCAAATGAAAAGTGCCCACAAATTGTGATCAGATTCTACGAAGAGAGATTAACGTGGCATAGCCCACCACACGATGAAGAAGGATCAGCAAAACCAGATCCCGAGTAGCCTGCTGTACTTCATTGTGAATATACAGTCTTAAAATTATGTCACGTTCAAAAATTGTATTTCCGCGTAATTCTTTTTTTACTATCAACCATAACATAACTTACTGTGCCACTGACTTAAAAAAAAAAAAAAAAAAAAAAAAAGAATTTTGCACCTATTATTATACAAAACATAACTTCAGTGTCACATAAGTTGTGGGAGTATAAGTCCTTATACTAGAGAACACTATCAAATGAAAGCATCTTTATAAATATATTATTAAATGATCACATGCTTGGTATTTGTAGTTATGTTAAAATTTTATTTCATTAATAATTTTAAATCTTTTTTTAGAGATGTATGACACATGTAAGGACCTTTACGATAATTAAAATTATTTAAAATAATTTCTTAATTATAAGATAAACTTAGAAAAAATCAGAACTAAATTGTATGCTTGCTTTGGGCAATTATTTTTTTTATACGAAACAAAAATGAAATAAAAAGTTAAATAACTTAAGTTGATACATACTTTTATTGCTGTATATTTTATTCAATGTAGAATTGAACTTCACACAAAATTAAAATTTATTTACTGCGAAATTTGTTAAAATTTTTGATCATGCATATTATTGTTTATGAAAAATTTGAACTTTCATAATTTCTTGCTACTAAATATGTGCTTGGCAATTGTAGTTACCTTAAGTAAATACATAATTTAGTGGTCATATTTTACTGAATGGAAAATGTAAAATATTTCGTCGTCTAAATCTTGATAGCATTTTTTGGCTAGAATAGTTTCTTTCAGTTTGGCTTCAATGTTTCATTTGCTCTAGCATTGAATTACTAAAGCTTTTTAAAGAAACTTAGAACAAAAAAATTTTTGTTTGTATGAATATATATTTAATATTAAGCATAAAATACAAAACTTCTTATTTTTTTATAGATGAGTAGAAATAAAATAAATGAAAACAAAATTTATTGTTTGGAAATCATTTCACTAACACAAATATTTTTTTACATAAACTATATTATTAAAAAATTAATTACAAACTGTACAAATTATTACACTATTTTTTTCGCTTCATTGGTTTTGGATGCTTCGAAAAGTTTTTTTTACTTTTAAAATTCTGAAACGGTTTTCCTTTTTTTCCGCGATAACCGGATGTACGTTGATTACGTTCTGTCTCCCAATCCAACTGTTTTACACTTGCTCCATCGCGATCACTCAGCGTACTACTTGCACTATGTTTGAATTTCGATCGTCCTTGATTTTCTAACATTTCTGCAAATTCTTCTGCAGATACAAAAGTTTTATCGTCTAGACCTTTTCGTTTTTTGGTTGGATTTCCGTTTGTTTTACTTTTACGTTTTTTCGATGACATTTCTCCCAAATCCTCGTCATCGTCATCGTTAAATTCCATGTCACTCAAATCGTCGTCTATATCATCTAAATCTAAATCATCTAAATCTTCAAATTCATCATCATTCTCATCATTTTCATTCAATTCACCCATTTCCATATCACTATCTTCTTCTATATCGGAAATTTCATCATCATCGTCGTCGTCGTCAATGTCATCTTCGTCATCCTCATCCTCAAGTTCAGTATCATCTTTACCTAAAGATACAGAGTACGTTATAATTATTTTATATGTAAAAAGCGACAATTATACTTAATAAATTTTAACATGAATAATGTGAAACAATTAATTATAACTTGGAATTTACCTTTTAACTTTTTAGGTGCAGCACTGAAATCACCAGCTATATCTAATTCATCAAGACTTTTATTTTTACTTAGCCGATCTAACATATCATTAAAGTCTTCACTATTAACACTTTCATTATCATCATCATCCTCATCCTTTTCCTCCTTGACGCCTCTAAACTCTTTGCGTTTATTCATGTAGTGATAGAGGAATAATTCATCTACAGGTATTCGATCTTCTCTTTCATTAAGATATGCTGAACTATCAATTGGAATAGTTCGGATGCCCTTTGGAGTATAAGCAGTTCTTTGAGCTAACGGATCATTCTTCTTGACAATGTTTTTACTGTCTAATTTCTTTGGATTCTTAAATACATAGCGGTCTAAAAAGCGAATTAAAGCTAAATCCTCAAGTGGATCACCTGTATACTCAATAGATTTTCCTGTAAATTTGAAAAAAGAAGTTTTAAACATAAAGTAATGAGTATATTTTATAAAAAAAAATAGCTGTTATTTTACCTTCTTTAATTGTGTTTGCAAATAAAGAAACACTTGGATGATAATGTGTTGAAAGAGCTATTAATTCAGAATAGAAACTTAGATTAGCTCCAGAATGCAGAGGATTTCGAGTGAAAGGATCATAATATGTGGCTTTGAATTCTGATTTAATTTCTACGACTTCAGGCTTGTCATCAAGCTTCTCACAACTATTGGTGCCTGTAACATCCTCTGTTACTACATTTGATAATACTATTGTATTTTGAGTTTCCTTTTTATTTTTATTATTTCTGATATCTTCTTTTTGAATAGTTTCATTTATAGTATCATTCAAATCAATTGTGTCATCATGTTTTACAACTGCATTAGATCTTAATAAAATTTTATTTGCAAATTTTCTAGAGTGTAAAACTTGTGATACAACATATAAAGTAGCACATATCATATTAGCAGGAAAATAAATTGAAACTTGAAGAATTCTTTTAAGGAATGCATGTAATCGTAGTATACTCTGATCAGTACGTAAAACTCTGTATAACAAATTTAAAAAGACTGCTCTCTTGTTTGCAGTACCAATTTGGGGATCTAAAAGTTTACGATAAAATGCTGAGTAAAATCTATCCGATTGTTTTGGATCCTTCCCCACAACCTGGAAAAAATAATTAATTTTAGGCATAATAAATTGCGATTTGTTATGAATATATTACAATACCAATTTGTATTTTACCTGAAACAATAGACTTAAAGCATTAAGAGATACATTAAAAGAACCAACATGAACGACTTTATAAACAGAATCTATATGTTCATTTAACTTGATTGAATTGATATCGCTGAAACGATATGCTCTATTTACACCAGTTAATATTGCAGCCATCATTCTACTGTCAGGCTCCCCTTTCTTTAAACATGCTTTGAAAAAGGCAAAATATACATCAATAAGAGTTGTTGCTACTCCAGTATCTTCCTTTGATAAAAGAAACTGTGTTAATAAACATATGGCAAAATATTGAGCTCTTTGAGCAACATTTGTTCTGAATAATAATTTTTCCACTTCTTTTAACACTATTAATTTCATATTAGGATGTTCGTGTAAGAGTTTATTAAGACAAAAAACCGCTTTTGAAGCTACTTTACTACTTGGATCACCAATTTTATTAACTAAAAAATCTAGAAGTTTTTGCTCTTGTTCTGGATTTCCCATTAACAAATCATTCATTACTGCAACAGCTTTTTCTCTGTTTGTATCAACTGTATCATTTGCAATTGCGCATAATGCATTAACAAAGCGTTCATAAGCTTCTTTCAATTGATCTTCAAAATACCAAATAGACAAAAGCTTATTTCTTGATAAAGTTGGTCTATTTTTTAAATTAACTTCATCATTAGCTTCAAATTGTTTATTGAAACTGTCCAACTGATCAAGATCTTGTTCTTCAAATTTTAAAAGCTTTAATTCGGGATGGAGCAAATCTGACAAAAAGAGGTCTCTTAAGGCTGTGATAACCATGCTACATTGATTATGTTTGGCAACTTTGACTTGAGAGACAAGGGTTGAAAGATGATTCAAGTTATGCTTTGAACTATTTTGAACTAGAACAATGCCTGCAGCTACTCTGTCCGATGTTGTTCCTTTGGATAAGGCTGTCTTTAACCAAGAATACTCTGAGTTACGAGACTTAGATTGCTTTAGATGATAGGCTGTGCTCTCCGAATCCAAGCATTTTTTAGCTTCTTCCTTTAAGTTCAAAACTTCCATTTCACCTTTGCCATGTTTACTTGGTTTTTCTGCTTTAGGATATTCTTCATACCATTTTTTAATATTTGCAGAATTACGCTCCTCAAATGATATGTTTTTCTTCATCTAAAAATATTAGAAAAATGTTATACTAATATTAAGTTGAGAATTATTTAAACTAATATTCACAAAGTATACTGCATCTACATCATTAAACTTCATTAAATTCCATTAAAATTATATCTCTCAAAATCACTATGACACATGTAACTTTATAAGAATAAAATTATTTCAATCCATCTTTAACATAAGAAGATATAATTTAATAGGAATGTAATCAAAAAAGTTATTAAAAGAATGTGTACATGCTTTGATTCATTACTTTTATAATACTAAATATCAAAATGCAATAAACAAAAAGATAGGTTACTTAGGTTAATTACATACCGTGCTTATATATATGTATACTTTATCTAATAATATAGAATTAATCTATAAATCTATACGAAGTAAAAGTTTAGATTTATTTAAGTACAAATTTATTAAAAGATTTATTTTTTATCCATATCATTATGAACAGTTGTTATTTATGAAAATATAAGATTTTCATAATTTCCTTTTTGTTATTTTTCGACCGCAACTATACGGGTCTGTCCAGATGCCTCCACACACCACATGTATACCATACCATACGCAGTCCGGATGTTCCACTCCGTTCCCTCTCATACCGACTGAGTGAAAAGGTGACAGTGCAATAGAGAAGAGAGCAAATCGCGCTTGTGAGGGAGTGTCCACAAATGCGATGTGCTGTGCGGCTGTGTGTTGCGATTTTAAATTTATATAGGTCGTAAACATAGATGGACCTATAAATTTAAAATCGGAACGCACAGCGCAGAACAACAGCCGCACAGCACATTTGTGGACACTCCCTTATTCCTTTCACTCAGTCGGTAACTCGGTATGAGGGGGAACAGAGTGTGGAGGCATGGGCAGACTCTACCGCAAGTCGAAATTCCCGGAGAATTGGGGTTGGAACTTGAAATGAAACCGGAAACATGTGTTTATGGAAAATGGGAACACTGGAAACAAATGACTAGCTCAATCTACATTTCTAGTAGATTAATATTCAAAATACTCTTTGATTAAAACTATCATTACATTTTTATTCGAATTAACAAAAATATTGATATAAGGAAATTCGATACAGTGTTTTTTTTTAATAATGCGCTCTGTATTTAAATATAATAGAGATTGATGTTTATTCGTATGTGTTATGTACAGATATACTCGATACATAAATGTATATAAAAAATAACAATCAAAATTTCAGTTCGTTTTTACCAATATAAACTTTATAAAAATTTTGTTGGACTAATCCACACTTTTCACAGATTTCTTTTTCTTTTTAGTTGGAACATCCGACGTGTTCGAATTCGGCCTTTTGTTTTTAACTTGATCAACTTTACTTTTTTCTTCCGAATCTCCATTTTGCGTTGATTCGTTATTCACACCATTGGATAAGTTAACTGTACTAAAATCTATATTTTCTAAACCTTCAGACATAGCTTTTGCTCGTAATTCTCGAGCTTCCTTTTTTAGTTTTTGTTTTTCTTTTGTTTTGCTACTGTTCTTTTTCCTTTTTTTATCATTTTTCTTTGATGATTTTTCATTTGAATCTGACTGGCCATCATCATCAGATGAATCTTTCTCCGATTCTGAATCATGATTTCCATTGCTTAGCCTTGTTTCCTCAACATTTTGCTGCTTTTTAGGGCTGAAATTTGATAAAAATGTACAAATTAATAATATGAAAACACAAATGATAAATTTTGGATAAAAAGGTTATTAGATAAGGTAAAGTAATACATTTTTCAAAATGAGCATGAAATGATCTTTTTTCCATGCCTCAAAATTAAATATAGGAAACCGCGCATATCGAGCGCGCTTCGAAAAGTGAAAGGTAATTTTACTATTTCCCGCTAGAGCAGGGACTAATAATATGATTCCTCTAAATTAAAGCTCTTGAAGAATAATTTCATTATTATCCGCTCCAGAGTTATTAAGTGTGTTGTGTTACTAACTATAATGCTCTTGTAAAAAAAATTTGATGTGTAACACCGGAAGAATAGTAGATTATGCACCTATAGAGAGTGAAAGTAAAGAATGGCTCAGATCGCACATAATGATCGCCCAAGCCGAAGGCGAGGGTGACACGTATGCGATCTGAGGGATTCTTTACTTTGACTCTGTAGGTGCATATACTAATTTTCTCCACGAGGAGCGTAAAATGCATAGGCTGTTTTTCGCCCGCAGGATGTACAGTACGCACTTTACGCGCCGTGTGGAGAAAAAGCTATTTCAGACTTGGGTGAGGTGTTTTCAGCACGAATCGGCGTAGAGGGCGCCGAACACCTCACCCACGCTTGAAATAGCTTATTTTCTTCCGTTGTTGTACAATGTATTATTTTGAAAATTAAATATACTTACACAATAGGGGCACCAATGCGATTAGCTAACTTATTATAAGCACCTTTAGCATCTTTTGCTAATGTAACTGTTGATCTGTAGTTAGCTATACTTTCGCCTATCTTTCTCCAATCCCATGCTTCTGGTATATGATGAGCATGTATAACAAATAACAAAGCAAACAGATGGCAGGCATATTTTTGTTTGATTTCTTTTCGTACATTTATTCCTGATTGACCATTTTCTGTTTTCTGATTGGTACTCAATTCTTGAAGTACGTTTATGCTTGATTTACATAAACTTTTTTCCATTTTAAGTCTTGTTTTTTTGTTGTCATCGGAAGCAATCATTCTAATGTTATTATAGAAGACTTTTAATAATTCAAGAGCTTGTCCTCTTCTGTACGATCTAATTGAATCATCAAATGCAAAATTTACCTATAATAAGATAAAAAGTTGTATAAATAGAATTAATTCATTGACTATATTGAGTCTAAACATAAATTTTTATTTAACATACCAAAAGTGGTGCTAGTTGCCAATTGCCAATCCAACACATTTGCAATAAACTTCTGAATAAAATTGCAGGAAGAATACAATCCCTTTTTTTAAAGAAAGCTGTTAAACTTTCTCCAAATATCTGAATAAATGATTCTGAGTCTTCAGAAATATTTATTTGTTGTGAGCATCTTACAAGAAAGACGCAACACTCAGCTAATTTATCTCCCATTTCTTGGCAAATTGCGGCCGATCTTTCCCCCTTTTCTATCAATGCCTATAATTCAATGAAAAAAATATACTAGATTATTAGATATTAAAAAGTAATAATTTTTGTTTTCTAGAATCAGTCAAACTCCTTCAAACACATTTGCAAAAATAATTAAATTCAATTAAAAAATAATTGTAAAATAATACCTTTAAGACAGTGGTTAAAAGTTCCTCGTCAACGTCTTCAACACTCTTGAACTTTTTAACGCTCGAGAGTTTCTTTAAGCAAGTTCTAACTCTATTTTCCAAAGGCTTCTGATGCGGATCTTTGATAGAAAATTCAAGAAGAGCAAATAAAGGCACCAGCATATCTAAAGCCAACGCCATTGAAGGGCTGGTTTCTAAATAAATTTCTAAAAGATCGATTACCCTAATTCTAAAATGCGTGAGAGCTTGCGCGCTTTTCTCCTGTTTTTTAGTCTGGGACTTACGACTTTCTTTCAAAATTCTGAATGCAGCGGCAAGTGACTCGTCTAAACGTTTACCTTGCTCCTCATCAATATTATCGACGTCTTCATCATCTGTTTGCATCGTTGCATCGCCTAATGCCTGTCTAACAGCCATGCGTACTCTATCAGTAACCGTCTCATCATCAACATCTGATACCTCTACATCTGAATCACTCTCTTCTTCAATTGATCCATTTATTTCTTCATCGTTATTTTCCTCTTCATTTTCATTTTCTTCTTCTTCTTCATCATCATTTGAATCCTCGGAATCTGATTCTTCACCATCTTTAGAAGTACTTAAAGGATTTTTGCCACTTTTAACATCTAAAATAGCTAAAATTTGATGAATAGAAGTAGGCGTTAAATGTGGGCAAATGTGCGGGAAAACGCATCCAACTAACGAACGAAGCAAGTGACTTTTTCTTGAAAGTAAAGATAACAGCAAGTCAACAACAACTTCTACCCATTCTGGTTCTTCATTTTCAACAACACTATTATTCTTTTTGTTTAACTTTTTTTTTCCCTTTACGTGGTCATAACAACTATGGAGTTCATCAATGGAAGAAACTGCCATTTCTGGATCAGAAAACAATTGTAGACCCATGTGAAGATTCATAGTATGAAAAATTGCATTAATGTTCTCATTATTTTTAGTATTCTTTTCTAACTTTTTGATGTGTTTCATCATTTTTGACCATGCTTCTGTAGTCATTTCATTTAGTGGTGTCCTTAGTTTTACTTCTGAATTTTGAAATATTGTTTCATTAATGTGATTTATTAAGGAATTAAGAACAGATCTCAAGTCATTAAGTTTTGGAAGTTTGTTATCCAAAGCTCTATAGAAGCTTTCTTTAAAATGAGCTATGACACATAAAAGAATACCACAATTAAAACTTGAAATTTGAAATGATAATTAACAATATGTAATAAATACTTACAGACTAATTCCACGCCAACATTTGATACTTCACATAATCCAAGATTAAATAAGAATTTCAATTGTTCCACTCTCCATTCATGATCAGATGTGATTTCTGGATGACTCATTAACCTATATTAAAATTTAATGTCAATATTTATATTTTAACTTTAATCTGGAAAAAAGTATACATCAAATACTTACTTAACACTAAGTAGTTGCATAGCATAAGTTCTTTCTACATTTGTCCAAGGTTCTGTTTCAGAATCTGGTTTTTCTTTGAATTTAGTATTTGCTGCTATTTCTCTGTACAGATTCGATAATTTCCTCACTCCATCAGCATTTAGATTAGCTGTTATCATTTGAATAACTTTTGTACCAGTTATTTTTTCTATCATAAGATCACCTGGATAGAGTATTAATTTCTTTAATACAGAAATATGTATTTTGGTTTTAACTTCCTTGTCGAGTATTTTCACTAGTTGAGTTAATCCAGTTTTAAAAATAATAGCAACATCATCCACTTTATGTTGTGCATTATTAGAAAATCTCTTCAACATATATCTCAAAAAATTAGGAGATAATAATGAAAGAATTATAGATTTATCTGTTATATTTTCAAGTAATAGATTAAATAATTCTGCACCCAAATGTTCATCAGTTTTAGATGGTTTAATAAAACACTGATCGATGCCTGTCCAAAATTGTTCAGTGCATTGAGTTTCTATCAACTTTTTACAAAAAAGTTTATATACTGGATGTTTGTGGCACATTACTCTTGGTATTTCCTATAAATAAAAATAATAATGTTTATTTAAATTTTACAATAAACTTAAGTTTTTAATAAATTAACAAAACATATAATAAACTCACTGTCAATATCCTTAAGATATCTTTAATATTTTCTTCGTTAATAATGTTTTCACTTCCAATGCACTTTTTAAGAGTTTTTTTAGTAATAATTTTAGGGAATCTATCCTGAATTACCAACAAACCATAAAAACTATCTAAGCTTTGATCAGAAAATGGTTTACAAATTTCTTTTTCAAGAATAGGCCAAATAGCCATCATTGAATCTTTATCCTCTAGCTGATTTATAAATTCAACAATAAAGGATATAGATTCAAAACTTAGGTAGCTCCTCTGCTTTCCTGAATGTATCAAACATTCTAAAACTCTTTTCTGGTCATCAACTGAACATGTTTTTAAAATTTTTGATCGTATGATAGCTCCACATGCTAAAATACGTCCATTATTAATATCAGCTACTTCCTGCATTAAACCAACAGAATTAGTGAAATGATTTTATTCATTAAAAATATCTAATAAACCTGTTTAAATGATTCTTACACTTTTACTATTACTTGCAGCTGTTTTTAATTCTTGATCCATAATGCTAAAAATTCTCTCAATTGTTGTATTTGTGTTTAGCGACAAATAAACAGTCAATGTGGTATAAAAACCTTTTCTTGAAGTAACTTTAGATGAACCCAAACCTCGCACCAATCTGTTAAGAATGTGGTTGAGTTCTTTGCTTTCCCCATTTTCCTAAAGAAACAAATTATCAAAATTTACATGGTCAAGATTTTATTAATATCCATTAAATATTTATTTAAACTGAAGAAGTAAAAATAGAGTAATATTTTCAAATCTGCACAGATTGTATACAAACATATAAAATACATAACAAAACGCATTTCCAACATTTACCAGAAAACATTTATTCAGTAACTAAATTAAAAAGTCCATCTAAATTCTAGTAGAAAATTAACAAACAAATCTATTTTTGGATGGGAAAAATGCGTGTTTGATTTGAGGTTATACAGGAGGGCGAAATAATTACCTGGCCTTCCTTGGACAAGTACTGCAGTAATTTCAAGCCGCCGTCGAGGCGTACGTGCGCGCTGTCCTTCAGCAATTTTGGAAAACAGTCTAGCACCGTCGAACCCATTTTCGACAAGCAAAAAAATTAAACTAATTCGCACAGCTGAGTTTTTCAAACAGCCACGCGAGTCCACTCATGTGCTCGCGGCTCGGCAATGCGCATCAGCGGTACGCGCAGCGGCCGCCTGATTTTCTATTGCGGTGGACTCGTGTGGCACTGTGGCCTGTGTGCTGAAGCTGAAGAGCTGCGGACCCCGCGTGCGCACGTGTAGGCCTGTCTGTCAACATCCTTTGACGCTTTCTACCGAAAGGCAATACGTGGTTCAGTGGATTTTGAAGCTTTATTTTGCTATTAAAAATGAGTTTTTAAGTCATCTGGGGCTAACACATGATCGACGTGAATCAACATTTACTTCTTTATCCCGGAAAATGTTTTAAAATCACTTATCAATTATAAAAATGAAATTTTTTTTAAAATAACGTGACAATGTGACGTGTAATACATTTGTCATAACTAACGTCAATTTACACTTCACGTGGCATTCCTTATGCCGCCTATATAGGCATATATATATATATGCGTGAATGTTGGACGGCTAAGGCTGTGGCCACAATAGCGTGATCGCTTGTTCTGTCACGCGTGATGTCTCGAGTGATGACCAATCCCAGCATGGCTCGAGTGGCCAAGAGTATTAAAGTCCGTTCGAGCCAAGCTGGGATTGGTCATCACTCGAGACATCACGTCTGACAGAATAAGCTATCACGCTATTGTGGCCATAGCCTAATAGTTTTACTGGCTACTGGCTAGTGACGGTCAACATCAACATTGATAGCTGATTGGCCGTTTCTCAATCTAGGAACCCCCTTCCCCACCACCACCCTTTATTATGGAGAAGAACGGTCAATTTTACAAATCTTTTGTTTGACTGTCGATACAACTATAGTTGTGCCTTTATATTCAATATTCAAGTTATTGTTTAGTGTGCAGTTTTATTGTTTACTTAAACACCTAATCATTACATATTTATATAAACTGTAAGTTTTTTAAACTAAAAAATGCAACATGATCAATCGAAAATTACTGGACTACGAAAAATCGACAGGTTAGATCCTTTAATTAAGGTTCTAATTTTGAAATAAAAATACCTATATAAAAGAACATTTAAAATTCTGTAGCATATGAATTTACTTTGTAATCTTAATTAAATATCATCTACAAAATCCTAGAAAATTTTTTTTTTTTCTATAGTAATAGTAAAGTATCGACAAATTACTATAAAGAAATATTTCATAACAAACAATTATATATGTTTAGAGTACGGAATGGCCGCACTCCAGATAGACTAGATGTACGGAACATGGATTCAAGTGTGATGAACAGTAAGTTATGTTTCTATTTTAATTATTTGTTATTTATATTTTAAAATTGTTGACAATTATTATGATTTAAAGCTTTTTCTCCAAAACGTAAACTTCATACATCAAGAATGTCTATGGTGCCTGCTACAAATTTGAATGCAACTGTTACAAACTTAAGAAAATTAGAATTGGAAAATAATAATTTGGAATTAGAGCTTGCATATAGTGAATATGTAGCATCATTTGCTGAATTAATTCTTGAAAAGAAAATACTTAAAGACACTGAAGTATCTTTTTGTAACTCAATGAAAAGTATTTGTGAAGATGTAAAATCTTTACAAGAGAAATGTAAGTTGATTGAAACAAGAATAAGAGATGTTAGAGCACTTTCATGTCTAAATGATTATATTGATATTGTTCAAAGCAATACACAAAACTTCAAAGGTAATGGATTTTATATTTTGCAAAATTAAAATTTGTATTTATCAAAATGTAACTTACACTAAATACTTTATACTTTAGACAAATTAGAAAAGTATGAAATTAACAATATATTATTACAATTGGAAAAATTACTGGAACGATTTAATGTGTTACGATGTGAAAATATTACAATACCAAACACAATAGAAGAATTAAAAGAGTTTGAAAAAACTTTAAAAGATTGTCATACTATATTACAGCAAATCAGTAATCCAGATGAGTCTGACATCCTAGAACATGTTTCAGAAAATTATGGAGAATTTATAACAATGTTTCAAGAAGTTTCAAATGTTAAAAAAATGTAAGTTAAAATGATTCATCTTTTATTTATTTTTAATTTCATATATTTAAATTATTTATATATTTTTTATAGAGTTGAGGAGAAAATCTCTAATCTTCAATCAGAAGTTTTGAAAACATGCTCTCATGTTTTATCACAATGTGACATTTGACATAGTAAATAATATAAATGCCTTAAGATTAAAGCTATTCTAACATTTATGAAAAAGGTATTTAATTTAATTGTAAATAAATTTTGTATTTTTATATTTTTCTATAATGTAGTTTTTAAATAAAATAAAATTGTTACATAATGTCTGACATAATTGATAACAATGTAAGTTTATAAAATTTTATATTTATTGAAAAATTTTATTTACACATAGTTTAAGATTCATATTTAAGTTGTGAAATACAAGCTTATATTTACATGCATAGTTATTCATTATTAGATACTGTACGAGCTGCATTGTAAAGTGTGTTATAAACATCTCGAATATAGGAGATTTGCGTTCTTACAGTCATCAAATACTGAGGATAATTTAGAGCATCTTGAACTCCAATATTTTCAGTTCTTATTGGTATTACAGATACTGGCATATATCTAACAGAGCTAGAATTCTGATTTAAGCAATCAATTGATGTTCTCAAATGTAATTCAATCTGATCGCAGATAGAATAAAACTCTTCCATGTTTTTGTTAAAACGATGGTCTGGTGGATCAATGCCCTTTGATGTATCTACTAAACTATTTTGATGCAGTGTTTGAGCAGCAGTCTTCAATGCCAGAGAAAGAGAATCTCGAAGTGGACCAATTAGTGACTTCACTTTAGAGATATTATCAAGCTTTTCTTGAGACTGTTGAATAGGGGTTTGTGCTGGGTGCATGCCAGGATGCTGAGGAGTACCGTGCGGAGTACCAAGTTGTTGAATTCCTGCATTAGCTGGAACCATTTGGTTCATACCCATGGCAGCTTGTTGCATAGGAATGTTCATGGTGCTGGCTGGAGGTTATACTAAATGGATATTCAAAATAGAAAATACAATTATAATTTTATAAAAAAATTGAACTTCAAAATTTTCAATAGAAAAATATATACCTCTCAATATTAATAAATCTCTAGCGGAGCTCCGGTGTTTGCAATTCACAGTGCGCGTCACAATATAACGCCAGCCGAGCCGTCAAACAAACGCTCTCCTGAGTCTCGCAAAGTGGAGACAGGCCCTAATCACAGACGCCGAGAACGATACTAATTCTCATAAGTATAAAGTAGGTGTAGGATAGACATGCGTGCAATGAGGATTGAGGACAACGCTCTCCATAGAGCGATCCTGTTGGCATACGCCCTCTACATCGTACGTATGCTTGGTGGGGACTCCGCTAACCGCTTGGACGCTTGGAGGTTGGAGGGAAAGGGAATTAGGGAATAGCCAAAACTATCTAAGCGCTCATGGTGGCAGAAAACAGCAGCTTAACTGCATACTGTATTCAGTATTACTGCATTACTTTAATTAATAATTACTTACTATATATATAATAAGTATTTAAATATTTATAAACTGACTTTCCGACACTTGTTCTTATGAAATAATGTTATATTTATACATCTGCATATATTATACAAATGACATAATGAATTATATTTGTGGTTATGCAGTTATATCGTTTATTTTATAATTTCCCATATAACTATATAAGCTAATGCTAATGCTAAATTTTCCAAATTTTTTTGACAATTCACCCCACCAGGTATCGCATCCAGGCGTCGCCACAAGTTATGCACGGAACGAAGATATGCGGACGGCCGCCCATCGCGCGCGCGCATCAGCTTCTAAATATTGAGAAAATACGAGCAGCAGTACAGTACCTATAGTAGTAGGTAGAGGGGGAACGGCGCACGTAGCACACAGAGAGTGTGTGGCTGGTGGCATTTAATTTTCAGTCGTCTCTCGCGCGCCGTCCCGAAAGCAATACATATACCGTATTCCCGCCCCTTCCCCTCGCGCGTGGCTGTCTGTATAGGTACGTGCATGTGCGAATTCTTTACTCCGAGTGCTGGCTACTGCTGCTGCAACATTCTCGTCTCATTGCCACTTTGCCAGGCAAACGAGGGAGGTCGAAGAAGAGAAGAGGGCAACGCGAAACCGAGGGAGGAGAAAAGGATCCTTTTGCGGGGGCTGCTGCTGCTGCTGCGCGCAGGTATATACTGTACGAGGATTCGGCATACGTATTACAAGTATAATAAGGGGAGAGAGAGAAGAGCGCCAGCTGCAGTCGTCGCCAACGACGCGCTGTGGGCATACACGTATACCCCGTACCTAATATCATCTCCCTCGACTGGCCTATCTCTCACGCTCTCCCTGTCTCTCTCGGTGCGGGGGGTAGCGGTAGCGTACGTATAGAGGTATAATATTATACGCATCCATGGCTCGTTGTCGCCTCCGCCGCTGCTCCGGAAAATCGTAGCCTCGAGCGAGAGCGTGGCTCCTTTTCTCGAAGGTGCGTATACTTTAGTACCTAGGTACGCGCTCTTTCTTTCACTCTCATGTTGGATCGGCGCGTGCACAAAGTGCGAGAGAGAAAGAGAGAGGTGCGTGCGTGCACGTTGCTCTTCTTCACACATTTTTTTTTTTCTTCCAAGTGTCTTTGCTCTCGAGATCCGAAGTGGCCAAGCGCGTTGGGAGGAGATTATCAAGATTAGTTTTTAGTGTGAAGTGTGTACAATAGCATTTTATCCTCTTTTTTTTTCGTTATTTGGACGCCGAAAGGCTGCTAGAGTTTATTTATTTTCTTACAGCTGATAATGTTGATCACAGTGGTGATAAATGGGTACCTAGGAGTTGTTAAAGTTATTTATAGATCTAGCCTTATCTTTGAATTTTTTTAACTTCATGATCTTCTCAATGATAAACTAAAAGAGTTTTAGGTATTTTAGATGCCGTTTAAGGAAATGATTTGTTTTATATTCTTTACTGCACTTTTTTGTTATATTTATTTGTAATAATTTATAATAAATCTTATTTTCTACAAAAACTATGATCATACTAGTACTGGATATTGAAAGTAATTGTATAATCAACTACATTATTGCGAATTACTGTAATAAAAAAATAATTCAATTAATTTACATCATTTTACTTTGCTTTATTATTCTTGAAAATGATCACAGTTTTTCTGCTATTATTCTATAATTTATATAAGTATCATAATCAAATTTCTTTCATGTTTAATAGTACCAGTAAAGGAACATAAAATAATATTTTTATATTATCTATCAAAATTGTATACCGATTTTTTTAAACAATAATGGTAATAATTTTAATTTTTTCAAATTATACAGGAATTCAAACGTAATGGAATAAGACATTGTAGAGACCTTAGAGTATAAAATGGTTTTAAGTCGAAATGACAAGAGGAAAAGGAAAGAAGGAGACCTTGTGGATCTCATGGATCCACTTGCAGAACCTCCAAAAAGGTAAACCACTTATATATGCACACAAAATGAACTGAAATATTATTTTAATATTTAATATGTGTTTATAATATTGTAAATTGTTTCTGTAGAACTAAAATTCATGCACAAAGAAAGTTTGCACAAGGAGTAGCCACTCCTGTATATAGTCCTGTAACAACACCCATCAAAGAGCAAAAAGAACAAAAAGCAAAACCTGCAGTATTCACAGAGTTAATTACGCACAAACGACCTAATACCGAAGATTTCTTAACATTCCTTTGCTTCCGAGGTATGTATTATTTTACTGATTTTAATGTGTGAATAATTAAACTTCATTATATATATTTATGTATTTATACTTGGTTTCTACTATTGTCAGGTACATCGATACTACCTCCCAGCCTCAACTTCTTTAGTGATAATAATAAAAAAGACAAACAACAAGATGCAGTTGGATCAGCCTCATCTACAAATGGCTATGCAAAAACAAACGGCACGTGCGGTAAGTCTGCGCCGTCATCGAAAGCTGATCACCAACTCAATGGTACTGCTACACAAAAAGCAGCATCCAAGGAGAAGACTGCCAATGTTTCTAAAAAACAAGCACCTACTGCAGTTCCTAAGACAATCAAGCTCAAAACTACAACTACGGCCATCCAAGCCTTGAAAAAGAAGTATCAGGAACAGAGGCTGGCCAAGCAACGACTGAAGAAGTTCAAGCCATCTTGTATGAAAACACGGTCATGTGCGACTGTTGTAGAGCGAGCGCCGGTGGAGAAACCCGTGGCGAACAAGGTGGTGGCACCCAAGAAAATCTTGTCCCGCATCGAAAGCAGAAGGCATGGTCTTCGAAGTACAGGCATGCCTGAAAGCGAGAAGAAGAGCCTGCCACTGAAGACCATCAGAAAACCTCTTGTAGCGACGAAACTAAAGAAGAAGGCTGTAGCAGCAAAAGATGATGCATCTAGTATTGACTCGTTCCCCGTAAAGAGTAATGCGAAGAAATCTGTGCCGAAAGTTACGTCGAGCAAATTGATTCAGAAGAAGACGCTCGATAACAAGACGAAGAAGAAAATCGCGGCAAAGCGCGTGACGCGTTCGAGGGCCGACATCCCAGCTGCCAGATCGCCCACGCCGACGAATCCTACCAGACGGCCGACTCGGAAGACGAAGGAGGCCGCGGCCGTTTACATGGAAATACTTGGTAGAAAACTGGTCAGTCCTGAGCTGGAGAACGAAGATAATCTGTCGTTGGACAGCTTCCCGGAACTGCCGAACGCGAGGAAAATCGCTCAAACAGAGAACGAGATCAAGGCGAAGGTGAAATCGCTGAAAGCCGCCGCAACAATTAACGCTGCCACCGCGGCTATGAAGGAGAAAGAGAAAAAATTAACAAGTAGTGCAAGGTAAGAACGTTTCTTTTTTATAAATAAAAAATTATTAGTAATAGAGAGTTGCCCATTTGTTTCTTATGTATATATTATTTTCTATCACCCCAAAGTGTTTGATTTTATATCTATTCTATACGTCATTTTTTTCAATAGCAATGGAAGTACGAAACCCGTTAAACGAAAAGTTGTGAAACAGCCTCTACCCCTGAAGAATAAGAGACTAGTCAAAGTGCAAAAGTATTGCGAATTAAATAGTGATGACGAGTCAGTAAGTTCAAAAGAATCTATTGAAGAAGCAACGGCAGTTGCGACAAGGCGATCTGCTCCAACAGGCATTTCTAAGGTCAAAAAGACAGAAAATCGTACGTTGAGATCAAGTCGAAGTCTAACGTCAAGAAAGAGCTGTTCTAAGACGAACGAAACGGACCAACCGTCTATTAATGAACTAGTAAAATCGACCAAAAATACGGAATCTCAGAATTTTTCAAAGAATAATAAAGAAACTAATGGTGCTATTACCAAGGAATCGGGTAAGGAAACTTCTAAAGAAAAGACAGCCGTTGCCAAGCGCAAGCGCGACTCTATCGCTAATGACAAGGACAAAGACAAGGATAAGGATAAGGATAAAGACAATGAGAAAGAGAAAGAGAAAGAAAGCACGACGAAGCAGAAAACCGATGCAGTGAAGAACAAGAACAAAACCATCGACGCCGCTGTTGAATCCGATGAAGAAAGTCTCTTCAACAAGATGAAGAAGAGGAAAGAGGCCGAAAAGGAAGAGTGCAACCAGGAACCGTTGGCGAAAAAAACGACGGAACCAAAAACTACCAAAGCGATAGCAATAACGACGACTTCTACAAAATCTACAACAGTGGAGACGTTGAAGAGTCAAGCCGAGGCACCGACGACAAAGATATCCGACGACGAGGAATCCTTCCGCGGTTTCACGAAGAAAGCTATTTCGAAAGTAGCGAACACATGCCAGTCGCTTGTGAAGGCAAGCGGTTTATTGGACGATATCGATAGCAAAGTGAATGTTTTATCGAGTTCGGCGAGCATCAAAGACGTGAAGAAGGTTGACATCAAAATCGCGACGGGGACGTTCCCGTGCAAGGGTATTGTCGAGCAGATGCTGAGCAGTGGCGGCGCGACTAGCTCCGCGGCCAATGCCTCGGTCAAACTGGAGCCTGACTTCGGCGACTTGAAGGTAATGATGCAGTTTTGCTCCTCCTGAATCATTGCTTGAGTGTGCCTTTTTCTCTTGCTGCTTGATGTGATTGGTAAAAATGCCGTTCTTTGGCCAAAGCTATAGTTTCAAAGATTTACCGAGTATTAAATTGTAGATAGTATTAGACGTAAAGTATATATGCATAGAAAATATTTTTCTAGTTGACATTTTTATGAATTTATATAAATGATGATATTGGCGTTTTTCAAAATTTTTTTTGATGTTTTAATAAACTTTATTTCTTTAATCAAAAGAATGTTATACCTTATTATTTGTTTTATTTTCTTCTATTTCCACCTTGCCTCTGAACTATGATTTTGTTTGAACCAAAAATATTCATTAATCATGCTTGATGAAAATAAGTCTCATGTAAATTGAGATCCTGAATAAAATATTTCACGATAAAAAGTGTTCAGACTACAAAGTATTGCAAATATTTTTATGCTCAATTCCTAAACTGTATTAATGTGATACGATTCAAGATCACTTTTAATTTTACAACTGTAAAAGTAAAGAATGTCCCAGTTCGCATGTAAATTGTCACCCGAGCCGAAGGCGAAAATACAACATTCGAGATCGCGCGTCGGGAGCGAAAGTGGTACTTTTGGCCCACTAGGCAAAAAAGCTATTTTATAACTTTGAATGATCCATAACTTCGAATCAAACAAACACTTTAATATACGAAAAGATACGAAATAAAGTTCCTTTTATCTATATTTGTTTTTTTTTATTTATTTTTTTTAAATTTATTTATTTTTTTAAATTCTTTTAGTATTATAATATGTACAATATTAGAAAGCAAAAATTAGGAAATAATGTTTAGTAGACAACATCTAATTTTACGACGATTCTATGGTTTATATATAGGTTTAAAATATAATTTATTCCCATCTCCATTATAATGACCACTTTATAGCATGAAAAGCAGGGCAAAAGTGGCGTCTGTGTCCCTCTCGTACTTTATTCCCGGATATGCGGAAATAAAGTAACATAGTCTAATTTTTAAAGTTTATCATGAATTTGGTTAAAACTAACAAAATTATAACAAATAACAACAGAATAACTTTTCAGATCTATAAAGTGGCCACAGGGGAAATGGGAACAATAGTACATTATGTAACAAGGGATTAATGTCGCAAATTATTCCCGCGGGAGGCTTTACTGGTAGAGCGAAGCGAGGATATTATTATTAATACTTTGTAATCATCCGAGAAAATAATCGACATTAGTCCCGTGTTGCATATAGAACATTATTCACGACTTAGTTGTGACCATTATGTTGACTTGGAAAAGTGGGACAATACAACAAATTTTATTGAGTCGAAAAATAGTACATTGTGTAACAAGGGAGAAAAATCGCTCTTGATTCCCGCAGGTGGGTTAACTGCCCGAGCGAGCAAAGCGAAGCGAGTCCCGCTCGTACGGGACTCGCCTACTTTGCGCTCTCACATCGTAATGTATCTATTAAAACTTGGAAAGTTATCAGGCAATGGTTTGTGAAGTTTTTTACGAATCTAATGAATAGTAAGTTTCCAAGTTTTAAAAATTCGTTCCACGATACCTCCTAATGAAATTTTACAAAAATTAAAATGAACCATTCTAAATTAAAATCCGAGCAAAAAAAAAACAGATATTTAAAAGAATTTTTTACTGTCACTTGAAATATTTGTCTTTTGCACTATATCGTTTCTCACCATGCAATAGATGAACCATCTATTAAAAAAAAAGTTTACATTTTTGACGTATAAGCCATAGAATTACCTTAAAATAGCTCATAGCTCACTAAAAAGGCGTATGAACTAAGGATATTGTGATTGATTTTTGGGTACCAGCAAACACCTCCTAAAGCCCCGATAAAGACTGTTTTACGAAGATCGGCATCAGTTCTTGTTATTAAATTTCTAAAAATAGTACTTATACGCAACACGGGTGCGATGGGTCACCCGTACTGGTCTCTTTTGTCGCCTTCGCTGTGCTCACACAGGAATGATCTATTTTGCGCACTAGTTGTGTAATGTACTACTTTGACACTCCGTGCGTAAAGTGCTATTTTGACGTAGGCTTGCAAAAGTAAGCGTGCATAAAAGTAACACTCTAGGCACAGATTGTCAATTAAAAAATTTATAGTTTCTTTTTTCCTGACTTTACAAATATTTTGAATACCGAATTTTATGCTTCCATCTACTTTAAATTTCCAAACGATTAAATAAAATAATATGTAGAAACATCTAAGATGTAAGATAAAAGGCAAGATAAAAAAATAAAAGTTATAATTCCCGCGAACAATCGTATTTTGGTATAAGATATTTACATAGATTTTGATGTTCGATGTAAATTTAACATGAACTGTCCTACAAAAATATCTCCCTGCTTATCAAAATTTCGCATTCTTGAAAATGCTACTTATCTAATCAATCTTTATTTACCTGGTTCATCACCACTTCATAATTCTGCAACTGCGATAAACGCCATTGTGAAAGTTGTGACAACAATGACCTTTTATTTTTCTCATATTTCTAAAATGAAAATGTGTACCTAAAATCTCATTTTAACATAAATTATCCAAAAAAAGAAACCAATTCACAGTTCTTTATATATAACAAACTTTTCCTTTAATCTGTTCATCCACCAATAACATAAACCAATACCCTATACAGCCGCCCAAACCATCGAAGGTATCCACCTCGGTCATCTCGAGCTTGACGCCGGCCTCCGGGCTACACAGCATCATTGACATGCCCAAGGCGTTGCCTCATCACGGACGCAAGGAGCGCGTCAACATGTCAACTGAACAGATCGAGAAGTGGCTAAACGAGAGCTCGCTGGCCAAGGAAGAGAGCAAGGTCGAGATGGAGAGCGTAGCGAGCTTCAAGTACGACCTGCCCCTTGACAAACCAATCGTGAAGTCATCCATCGACAGCGTCATTAGCACCAGCAGCACCCTCGCCACCACACCGACTATCTGTACGAGTACGCCACCAACGACACCTGCTGTACCACCACCACCAGTACCAGCATCGCCAGCGTCGTCGCTGCTACCAATTCATGGCCACCTGTTAATCTCGCCCAAGATACAACACCTCGTGCGCCCGGTGAACGTGACCTTGTCGAAGCTTTCTGACCGGCTGAAGCGCGCCCCGCTGGCCCAGCCCCTCAGCGGTGGCGCGACTCACAAGATGCCCTCGGTTTTTCTCGCGGGCAGCCACATATCGCCGGTGAAGCCGCAGCTGCCCGTCGCGTCGAAGGCGAAGGCGACGACGGGCGATGTAGCTACCAGCGCCAGCAACAGGGACAAGCCCAAGGACAGCCTACAGCAACTGTCGCAGCCGCAAACACAGCAGCAAAAACTACAACAGCAGAAACCACAGCAGCAACCACAGCAACAGCAGCAGCAGCAGCAGTCGTCCAGCGCGGTGCCCAGCCGAAAGATGAGCAAGGACTCGTCGTGCGGAGACGATGTCGGTTAGTATAGAGTTGTTGGGTTTTTCAAAGGGATGCATTTCACTTTTCTTGTGTGCATTATATAGTTGCTATAAATTCCACTAGTAATTGCACGAGTACTCATGTGAGAAATTTCGCTATTTTCACGGAGATATGTGAAAATCAAAATACAAAAAAAAAAATTGTATATAGGAAACGGTTGAAAAATAGTTTCCGGTCAATGTGGTGATCATGATAGGTATATTATTATCCGGATGATAGCCCGTTTACGGCCACCTCCTCTACCGATCACTAATTTTAAACCTTTTATAATAAACAGTTTTTTCATATTTCTATTTTGTGATATCTCATATGAAAACTATGCAATTTCTGACATGAAAATCACGAGATTTCTGACGCGGTTCCTCACGGTTTTTTTTTTAACAGGGACTACCTAGTGAAGTATGTCAAAGTAAAGTCAGGAGTTATATTTTTTTATTAATTGCGAAAGCCTTAATGATCGTTGAAAAATAAATTTCATGACTTTATAGATTCTAGAATACGAGTATAAACTAAAACTGTCGTTAATTATTATAGCGAAAATAGCAAAAAAAATGTATTAGCAAAAATATATCGCAGAGCCATAGCGTCGAATTGTTGAAAATCGATCAACATCGACCGCGTATTCGTCAGACCACGTACATGTACAAAAACACAAACACATACACACCTACGGACACACACACACATGTGAGTGCCTTCACGCTATTCCTCGGCCCTTAGCAGCGGACAGCGACGTGGTGTCCAAGTCGGACGCGGCCTCGTCCGCGGGCGGCGAGTCGCACCAGCCAGAGAAGAAATCGTCGAGCGGCAGTCCCGAGAAGAAGGTTTTTTTTCACCAGCGCGCCAAGCAGCCCTTTCTCCACAAGGAGCGCGTCGGCAACCTCAGGTCGTCGTCGTCGTCGGTGACGGGGGCAGCGGCAGCCGCCTCGTCGACAGCGCCGCTGGTGACGACGACCCAGTCGGCCGGCAACGCCGCTTTCTCACCGGAGAACGAGAGCAGCGTCTACGCGTTCGAGAGCGAGCTCGAGGCGCCCGTGAGCACGCCCTTTCGGCGCAGGGCGCGCGAGAGCAACAGCAGCAGCAGCAGCAACAACAACGTCGTTAAAGATCACAGTCGTCAGGCCGGTTAGTGCAGCTCTCGCGGATCTACCTCAACCTACCCTCCCCTCTCATGTATTGCTTGAGATGTACATATTGTGTTTGTAATAGTGTATGATGTGAGAGCTTTTTTGCGGGCTTTGTCGTGTACTGTACCTATAATACTAACGAGTCTCGCGCGCAGCCCTCTGTTTACGGATTGTGCAACACTGAAGATCTTGTCTTGCCTTGCCATGGAGATGTTTTCTTCGCTTCTTTCGATACTTTCAAGTTACGGTGTATTGCCAATGAATATAACGTTGCCTCTGTATACTCTTATCGTCTATGGCAATCTGCATTTATCTATTCTCAGAATTATTTTACCATATTAATGAGTAGTTGCATATAATTCAATTTTCGCTTTATTGTATAGTGCATATATTGGTTTATGGAATGATTTTTTAAATGAAATTTCATGGTTTTTATCAGGAACTACTGACAAGGAGAAGCCATCGACAGCGCACTCGACCAATAGCGAAGCGAAAAGCAAAAGCGAGGAAGCAAAAAAAGTGACGGAGCCTTTAAACTCGCCAGAGGAAGCTCGGAAGGAAGAAGAAAAATCGTCTCCGCTGTTGGAGAGAACAACGCCAAAAAACTTCGAGCTTCCGAAAAACTTCGCAGACTTAACAAACATTCAGGTAAAATAACGACTCTTCGCATTTTATAAGCATGTTACTTTTTCTGACGCGCAAATATCCAATTGCCAGTAAATAGAAACTGCTGAATTGTTAGAATAAAACACCCGCATCACATTGCTGATGAAGCATTTGTGCTTTTTTTAGACTAATTAAAAAATTTACATCATACAAAATAAATTTTTAAAATTATCATAAGAGATACTTTAAAATAAAGGAGCCAAATAGCAAACTATATAATATATAATTCCTCTAAAATTGTTCAGGTGTTACCACTAGACAAGCTAACAACAAGCTGGAGCAATGTAAACTGTAGCGCCTCGATAGCCGTGCAGGTGAACCTGGACGAGCAAAAGCAGCAGGATTCGAAGCGACAGCAGTCATCGACAGCGGAGGGAAACAATGCGGAGTCAAACGCTCAGAAGAGCACAGAGATCTCCACGCAGACGGATTCGAACACGGACAACGACGACGACGACAGCGGCCAGCTGTTCTATATTCCTCTGCAAGCGGTCACTCGCAATGCCTCCGCTCAGGGTGGCCAGCAGCTCATCCAGGGTGTGGCCGTGAAACTCGGTACCGAGGGCCCAACTGGACCCAATCAGCGCGTACTCCTCAAAGCGAAGTTGGTGACGAAGCCGCCGATATCAGTGGCTCGGTGTCCGCCTATCGGTACGGTGCAGCCAACTGCTCGCACCCCTCAGCACACCAGTGCTGATCAAACGGATCTGCCCTCGACCTCGACTTTAATTACGGCAGATGCGAGCTTCAAGTTTCCGATGCCAGAGGAGAAGGTGGATAGAGGGATTGGGAGTAAAGAAATTGTAAGTATAATGGAATTTTAATCTAGATACTGAATTCGGATAGTTGAAA
>JAPYZO010002747.1:0-17911 GCA_030522905.1 Torymus flavipes | reverse complement strand
ACGTGAAATGAAATACCGTTGCCTTTGTGTTTTATTTTCAAATCGTTCAATTATATAGTGCCGGCTTTATGGTTTGTAAACAAATTTAATTTTGAAACGCGATACGATTTCTATAATACTGCACCCTATATAGCGTAAAAATTGACCCATTCCCGTCGACACCTTCTTGGTATCTTTCGCAGCGGCTCTGCTATTTCTTCGCCACGGTTTCTCTCTCAAAAAGTCTTGTAATATAATTATTATTATAAAGAAACGTGTATATATATAGCGATAAAATTAAACGAATCAAGTGTTTTGACGCTGAAATTAATTAAAAGCGTAATCAAATATCGCAACTCTTTGCATCGTATGGTTATAGTTCGCAGAATACGGACGTTTCAAATTTTTCTCTCGAAACTCAATTTTTCAGCAGCATCAATAATTTGATAAACGAAGCATCGAAAAAGGAACGCTATACGCCTCTAAAACACCGCGCAAAAAGGGCTGCAGTTATATACCTTCGCGCGATATATCCGCTTAACAAATTTTTTTTCTCCCCCCTACGTTTATGCTCCTTTTATCCTATTATTCTTTCCGCGCGGCAACAGCACTACTAGACCGTATCATCATTGTCACTCAAATCAAGATATTGATCCGCTTTGGCGCTAGATTTTATTCTCGCCTCGGCGCACGGCCTTGAGCCGTAACCATTTTTCACACGTTTTTCCGCAGCGCGCTCCACACACACACAGCTTATACACACTATAATAGCTCCTTCGACCGCAACGCCTCAAAAATATCGGAAAATGATAAATCGCCCGCTTCGATTTATCAACGTGCGCAGCTCGCTCACGTTTATTCATAAACGCTCCAACTTTGTTGTGCAACTTGTCAAGTGTAACTCTCACCGCCCACCCTTCGGCGAAACCTCAACTTTTTTTCCTCTCCCTCTCATACCCAGCATCGCACATAATACCGCAGCCGGGCGGCTTGCTGCAGGCTTTTTCCTCCCCTTTCTTCCTCTCTCCCCGGCCGCGCGAAATTTTCACCTCCGCTCGCACGCCATTCATCCCGCGCACGGGTACACATAAGCCCCTACTCGCTATATATACT
Organism: Torymus flavipes; assembly: GCA_030522905.1. NCBI lineage: Eukaryota > Metazoa > Arthropoda > Insecta > Hymenoptera > Torymidae > Torymus > Torymus flavipes. Next base: position 16,819 of record JAPYZO010002747.1, on the reverse strand, counting down.
ATCTCTCTCGTGTGTGGCCTTTGTGCCAGGCCATTTCCACGGTGCGCGAAGCCGCGGCGAATCGCCGTGAATTTAGATACTCTACCCCGCTGCTCACACACACATATATATGCATGTATGTATATTGGCGGTGGCGGTCGTCGTGGTAGCATAGGAATATCGGGGCCACTATCCCACCGATGCGCGCAGTATATGTGCGCGTGTGATGCCCTCTCTTTGCCGGAAAGCGGATTGTCCGGCTACGCGATTTTTTTTATAATGAATCCGTATAGAGGGATCCAACCGGATTTATGATGAAAAGGTGCAGTGGAGGAACGTAATGCGTGCGCGTTGGCTATCTCTAGGATTTGCGCGAAAGTATTTTTTTTACACCTTTTTTTAGAGAGGGTGAGAGGGCCGGATGAGCGCGAGTCACGTTCCATTAGGGGAGTACAAATTTCGTAGAAAGTGCGTAAAAGGAGAAAATCGATAGCGATGGGTCGGGCGATGATTATTCCGAAACGAAGAGGATACCTGTATCGTAAAGCTTATATTATTATTTTTTTTTTTTTATTTTAAATTATTTTCTCGATATTTCCTTGTATAATATTTACACAGCTTGACCGTCCTGCTCATCAGTCAATATACACTATATACTTATATTTCGAACGCGTATATTATAAAGCTCATATAAAGTTAATATTCATCTCTTGTACCGTCAAACTTTTATATATATTCAGCGTTTTATATTTTTCGCCTGCACTGTTTGCTTCATCCTCTCGCGCACAAACATCGGTTTAAAATTAATTTTCCTCTGCCCCACTTTCCCATATAACCTACACCCCCATATATACATTTCAACTCCTGCAACATATATACCTACTTCCTCGCATGAAATATTGACTCGCAAGCGACCAAAAGAAAACACACACACGGCCACAATTGTTTAACCAGCAACAACTATCGCATCCGTATATATCTCTCTTCCCCATTGCGATCCCATCTAAATATCTCGCTTTTGTTTGCTCCTTGAGAGGCGGCGTATATATACGCGCGTGGTACCTCTCCAGAGCACACGACCCGCGCGCGTTGCTCCGACCGCGGGACTGCATGTATATTTATCGGTGCAGACATACGACGACGACGAGGACGACTGTATAACGCGAGCTGGTATAGTTTCGGACTCGGAATTGCCGCCGCCCGAAATGGAGTGTGGTATAGGTATATAAGTATGCAGCTGTACGCCGCACCGCGCAGGGAGACAGTTTTACGCGGTTGTAAATTGTTGTTTAGTGAGAGAAAGCGCGCGCGGGCGCGACTGCCGACTGGTAATACGCCGCCGCGTGGATCTATATATAAGGGACTTTGCGATAATTTTACGATTATTGAATTGAGCTGCGGCGCGGTGCTGTGGTAGAGAAACACTGCAGGTAGGAGAGATGATTGCATATATAGTCGTAGGAGCTGGTTTTCAGAAATTCTGCACGAGCTTTAGAATTATTTTAGGTTTATGTATTATACGCGCGACCTGCTCTTGATCGGAGGTTATTAAATGTTTACTGGAACTGACAGTATTATAGGGCGAATATACATAATACACGCGAGGGTGTGCTGAAATTATTGTCGGAGATCATTAAAGCGAATCACCGATGAAGTGCCCTTATATAGCGCGCAGTACGGTAATGGCGCTTATTAATATGTCATTACACGCGCCGCGCGGGTTTTTACAAAATTCGCGTCATGTCAAACGCCGGGACATACTTACGCCGCGTAAATATATGCGCGCAAAGTTTGATGATGTAATTATTAGTTCGTCCTGCAGCCGTTGAGTATAACGCATATTTAACGGCGTATACAGTAGCGCGCGGGTATTACGTAATTTTTGTTTCATTGCGCGATTGAAATGAAATGCTTGATAAACTTGACGGGAAACTTACTTTTAATGATGCCTTTTGTGTATATACAGCGCGCGGCCTTCAGACGCGCGGTTAATATCGCCACCCCGTTTCATTCACTCTCTCACGCGCGCGGCTCTTTATTGCCCTCGATATTGCTAAGATTTTTGTAAAACGCTGGTAATGATGCAATTTTATTGTCCGCAAGCTCGCACTTGGCTTGTGTAATTAAATCTACGCACGCACTTCACCCTCGTAAATACACGCAGCGTATATACGGGTATTGCAATTAAGGAGCAACATTAGCGAACACCACTTTAATTCGTTCGTATATGTTCGTATATCAGGTTTTGAAAATGTTTAATCTTATTACATCGTTTTCGCTTCTTTTCTTTTTATTAGGGAATCCAATGAATAAGACATGTACAGAATTTATCTTGGCGGCTGCTGCTGAGAGCCATACAAAACCATCAGCTTTCAAACTTTAAAAAGAGGATTTACCCTTCCCGAAGTTTAAAAACTTCATCTCGCTTCGTTCTCGTCTAACCTTTCAACTTCAGGATAAACTCCAAAGAATTATCACGCCGAGTCTCTTGCGTTCTTTTCGTTTTCATTAAAAAAAAACAAAAATTCACTGTTTTAGAAAAATAGATATTACATGATTAGCTATATTTACTCGGTAACAACATATTCTAATACGAGTATAAGCGTGTGCGATGGATATAACGTGTGTCGCAATGAATATATCGTAGATAAACGTCGCGTGTATTTTTAGGCCAGCGCGCGAGAGTATGACGCAATTAAGGAGCACATCGCACGAAAAACGTGCCTCTAGTAGTCTTCTTTTTTAAAAAGAGAGAGAGAGAGACGTCGTCGTTGTCTAAATATACCTATTTCTGAAATGCGTCAATACACAACACACACGTACGTGCGCACACTGCACATATGCCGTCGCTTGATATTGGCGCAGATAATACGAAAAAAAAGTGCGGAAAACGCTGAAAATTACTTCACAGTAGTTGGGGAGATTTGCATAGCGAGCGCGCGCGTATATTTTAAAAATCAGAGCGCTCTCTCTCTCGCTCCTTCGGCACCCGACAAGCTCCCTTTGGGAATTAGTTTCTTTCATTTTAAAGTCAAATTTTTCACTTTTATTTCGCGGAACAAAAGAACAGTGAGGCCGCCTCTCACTCACTCGCGGGCATTAATGCTTCGCTTTCGCGTGTGCCACCTCCCATCACTTTTATCGACAACCAGGCGACGCGACAAGGCGAGCAAAAAAAAAAAAAATAATAATTTTTCGAAAATCCCCGACACCGACGTATCGACGAAAATTTTCCTCACGCCTCGCGACCGCTGTATATAATAAACTCGGGCGCGTCTCGTAATTCCAGAGTTATTTATACACACAGAGTACGGCCCGGGCAAATATTTAACAGGCCAATATATATATTGGAAAATTACTGGAGCAGCGCCCTGCAGCGGCAGCGAATCAAAAATTTCATCGTTACAAATTAAATTGGACGTCAAGCCGTATATACAAGCCCGCGCGCACAGGGCGGCCGCATAGTCGAGCGGGGGGTAAAAAGAGAGATATGATGCTCGCGGCTCTGGCTGCTGCATCAATATCTATAAACTAATAATAAAAGTAATATATGAGCGCGGCGGCGGCGGTGAGCGCCGCGGTCCGGTTTCGTATATCGTTCCACGCTTGCCGGGGCCACATCCCGCGCGCTCTGGTTATTAAAAAGTATTCGAAAGGCTTAAGTGCGGTTATTAAAAAGTTGAGGAAAAAGTCGTATCGACAAAAGTCCTCTCGTAATCTCACCCCCCTACCCTCGCGTACATATATACATCCGCGAAAAACCGCGAGGCTGGGACGCGTATAAGTAGGGAGAGAGAGAGAGACAAAGGGAGAGAAGAAATTTTTCAAATTTCGCACATTTCAATTACGAATGCGGTGGGGGGCGGGGGGAGAAAAAGGAGAATTTAGCCATTGTGCTCGTGACTGAATATACGCGGCATATATATATATGTAAGGCAAAACTGATTCGGAACAAAGTGCAGCTCCTCTCGAGGTCTCTCTCTCTCTCTCTCTCTCGCTCTCTGGTGCATTCGAAACGCGCGTATATGTATGTGCTTCCAAATGTGCCGCTCGCGGTGCAGCGTTTCTACGCGCGCGGCGGAAAACTGATTCCGCGCGCGAGGGCTGAAAAGTACAAAGTGCTCGAGGCTTTCTCTAGCGCTCCCCGCGCGATACTTGAACTTTCGCTCCATGCGCAACCCGCACTAACCCGAAATCGCTATAGGTTTCATCCGACTCTACATATATACATGCCTACGCATACATATAGACTACGCATACGTGTGTGTGTGTGTTCTTCTCGCGAGAAGCTTAGATGCGCTACGCCACTTTGGCGGAATCCGCGAATTGGAACGGGGTTAATTTCCCTTCTGCTATAAGTATATAGCGCGCGCGCGGATGCTAGTTTTATCGTCAAGTTTCTAACGCGCTCCTGCAGCTCCGGCGCGCGCGCTTTATGTTAATCATGATTTGATGCGCGCAAAGCGCTCCAGCGGCGTGTATATACATATAGATATATATAAAGCAGTAGCAGCAGCCGGGCGTATATATTTAATGAAAGAGCCGAGGCTGCGGCGATGCGGTTGTTATTACGATAATCCGCGCGCGGATTTAACGAGAGAGTTTTACGCACATCGCCTATATAGCCATTGAAAAGGCGATATCTCTCGTGAAAGGTATATATAATACGATGGGATGGTCCTCGAAGTCCTTAAATATGCTATGGCTCGATGTTATATATAATCGCCGAGTTCAAATACGACACGGCGTTTTGAAGATGATGCGCGGGCGTAGGATTATGCGCATTAATGCAGCCTTTGATTTAACGGAGTAGCTCGCGGAAAATTCCAATGTAAAGATGAGATTCGAAGTACTATATCCTCTTGCCGAATTTGAAATTGAAATTCGAAGCAGGTAATGCCTATAGATTAACTTTGTAATACGGGGCCGAGGTAGGCGAGAGAGAAAATCCAGCCCCTCGAAGAGAGAGAATTCCGTAACGCTCTCGCGCAAGTATCTAATAAGAGCGGGCGACAGCGGCGCGGCGGCCTGCTGTAGCAAACTTCGAGAGCCGCGCGCGCGCTCGCGGCGAAAAGGAAACTTGGTAAGTAAAATAGGCCAGATACTTGCTGGCGTGTTACACACTGCAGGAGAGGTTCGCTCCTTTGAGGTGATTTTACAGGGGACGAGTGAGACAGAGTATAGAGCTCATGTGACACGAGTATCGCATTCCGCCGCAAAGGCATCGTCACGAGTGTGTATAGAGAGAAAAAAAAGAACCGCCTCCTATATACGCAGGTTAGAATCCGTATATTATACACACGACGCACATCACGAGCAACACCCCATCCGCTTTTGCGTTATATATGTATATTCCTCCGAAATAAAGCTCTCTCTCTCTCTTCCCCTTCTTCCTCCTCCCACCCGTTGGACTATCGATTACGGCCGCGTGCGCGAACTATAAATTCACTCGCGCTTTGATAAACGATGCCCTCGAACGCGCGGGGCTAGAAAAGTGAGAGAGTGCGAGTATGTAAGAGCTAGCCAAAAATCACTATGCCAGCGCGCTACACTCCATTCTCCACAGCTAGCTACGACGTATTTTTCGCGTATGCACATATACATATACGTACGTACGTATACGTATATATACAAGTTTTTCCGCATTACGCGCGCTCATGCGGGGGGCTAAGGTAAGGAAAGGAAGGCGAAGGAGCTAGACGCCCGGTGGAAACAAAGAAACACGCACGAGCGAGGCGCGAAAGCTCGTGTGTGTATAGAGGCTAGGTAGATATATTAGAACGAAGGCTAACCCACTACTCTCGCTCTTCACCCCCCCCACCAACCCGAAAACAAGGAAAAACACAACGTCACAGAAAAACGCGCAGTGCCGTGTGCGCGGGGGTGGCGCGTGTGTACATACAGTGTACTATATTACGCCGCACCTGCGAAAATCGTTCCTCGAGTGCGTGCGGCGCGGGTGGCAGCAGCAGTCGCTCTAACCCTCCTAATTACGCCTCATCGTCCTCTTGCCTAACCCCTCCCGTACCCCCGTTTCTCCCTTCGTCGAGGGCAAAATAGATACGATGGCTTCTTCCCTTCGTTCCACGGCGAGCGCGCCACGAAATGGATGTTGCACGCGCGCTCACACACATACCCATACGCATATACACACATACGTCGAGCTCTTTCCCTTATACTGTACACCTAGGTGTGCGTGTGACTCACACGCTTGCGCGCTCGCTCGCTCGCTCGCACAGAGCTTGCGCGAAGGTAGGTATAGGAAAAAAGGAAAAGTCCTTCAAAATATAACTCACCTGAGTGTGGCAGGTACAGAGGGCGACTAGGACTAGGAGTAGCCCGAGCGCTCGTGGCGACGACATCCTCCAGGTGTCGCGTTCCTGAACGCCCAGGGTTGGAGAAAGTGTCTCGCTGATGTCGGTGTGTCGCGAGGTGAATGCGCGCGAGCGTCGAGACACACGGCCAGAAGAAGAAGAAGACGAGGGTCTGCGGGGTGGCTGCTGCTATCGGCAGCGAAGGTGTCGCTCCCTCTCACTACTTAACTGCGACGACGACGACGATGACGGCGGAGTAGTAGCTCTATCTCTCTATGTTCCACACGCACACACCGCCGGGCGAGCCGCCGCCACTCTCTACCCTAGATATCTTCCTATAGGTAGCTGCTGCTCTCTCCACAACTTCTCTCTCTAGAATATCGAGGCGCGCAGTACACGATATATAACACGCGCTGTGTTCAAGGACGCAACTCTCTGTATATAACACACAGTGCCCCCGCGCGCGAAAAGAGTCAAAAAAGTCTCTCTCTCTCTCACTCAGTATATGTGTATGTGTGTGTAAGAGTGTATATATAGGTATACTAGCAGACGAGGACGCGAGAGCTCGAAAGCTCCGTATTCTCGCACACGACGCGATACACACACGACGGGAGAATTTGCACTACTGGCTCTGGCTGCGGTGCTGCTGCTGCTGGTGCTGCTGCTGCGGTGGTGGCAGCACGGGGTGGCCTCGCGTCTCGCTCGACTCGAACACGTACGTCCGCAATGGAGCGCGCGCCTGCGCTATGTTATCGCGCGAGAGAAAGAGAGACAGTCGGGAGGTTGTGTGGGTAAGACCCCCACCCCCGCGGGGCGGGTCGCCAGCGCGTGCGCTCCGGGGGTGGCGGCAGGGCAACATGGCGCTCGCGCAGGCGCATTACAAACAGCAAGAGCGAGAGAGAGAGAGAGCTCGAACGTGACCAAGGGGTGAGATCTATAGTCGGCGAGATTCGCCCTCTCGCTCGCTCTCGTGCATACGCGATTCGATTCTACTAGCGAATTCCCCCCTGCTATAGGTATGTGTCTCTAGCTCGCTCGCTCTCGTGAGCTTTCGCCGCGGCATACTCGATATCGAGTGACTCCTGCCGGATTTTAACGCGTGCGGGGTGGAGGAAGGGGAGCGATTTCGGAAAATTTCTGCGGATTTTTTCGCCGCGCGTCGCGTATGTCTGTACGAGTATATACCTATATATTATACTCTACGGGCCTTTGATAGTCGCACACGCGGTCGCGCAAGCTCTATCGGGTGTACACACAAGGTGCTCTCTCTCTCTCTCTTCTATGTACACATACACGTGTGTGTGTGTGTGTGTGTGTGTGCACGCGCAGAGCTTTTTCTTTCAACTTATAAGAGAGCAAAGGAGAGCGCCCCGTGACCGCCGAAGAAAAAAGTCTCTCGCTCGCCGGGCCGGCCCCTCAAAGAGCGCGTGCTCATGCTCTTACGCTCGCTCGCGCGAGCAAGAAAAATAGGAGGGCAAATTCGGGTAGGTAGTACACGGCTGCTCCTCTCCTCCTCTTTCGCGGCTTCTGTGTGCACGCGCGCACTTGTAAAAGAGAAAACCGCTTTAGCGCGGTGTCGGCGCGCATGAGGAGGCGAAGATATATGTATATATGTACATCTTTCTCTCTTTGCTGGGCCTATATAGGATCTCGCTCTTGCTCCTTCTCTTGCTGCCGCGCACGCGTTTCTCTCGCTCTCGCGCCGGTGCGGTATCCCATTTCCTCCCCGCAGTCCCGTTTTTGTCGCGTGCAGAGCCCTCCTCCTCCTGCCTCGGCCGAGCGCGCGCTCTTTATCACCGTCCTCCGGGGCTCTCTCTCTCTCTCTCTCTTTCCCTCGCCTTGGCAGGTTGTCATTCGCCCTCCCTCCTCGCTCTTTTTTTCGCTCCCTTCTTCCTGCGTATACCCCCCACCCGCGCCCGCTCGTTTTTGTATATCGTCCTCGCGGACTTTTTCACTCCTCGTTTTTTGCCGGCCTGCGCAGAAAGGAGGGAGAGCAGAAAGAGAAAAGGACTCGAGAGCGCTGTGCAGCGATGTTTTATTTGTTTTCAGTGCGCGCGGAGCGCTTTCGGCAGATTGCGTTATACTCTAATCTCTTCCTTGCTATTCTTCGCCTCACCGTCCCTTTCGTCCTTCTCCTCCTCCTCGTCCTTCTTTAACTTCACTTGCCCGCCTTCTCTGTACACCCTACTACTCCGTTAATCGTTATCTGGCTCTTCTCTCTCTTCTCTCCTTCTCTCTTCCGTTTCGCGTGCTCATTGTGCTCCCGCTTTCTTGCCGCTATTATGTCTGCGCCTCGCGGTCTTTCTTCTCTCCTCCGGCGCAGGCAGGCAGCCGCAGCGTCTTATTAGATTTCGCTCATTCTTCGCGAGACTTCTCTTATATATACCGCGTGCTGCCGAGCCTATAGAAAGAGAGAGAGAGAGAGAAAACGAGACGTTCGAAATTTTTCTTCCCGAACGTCACGCTCGCTGAAATATCAGAAGACGGCTCGGCAGTCTTTTATGTACACATCGGGAGCAGGGAATTCTCGCTCCACTTCGCGTGCAGTGCCGGCATGAACGCCGGCGCTCGGCGCGTCGTCCTTTCCTGCGGCGCCCCCGGGCTGAATTATCATTCAAATTAGAACGAGGATTCGCTGCCGTGTGAGAGTGGGAGAGAAAGCACACTACGCCGTGGCGCGCACGAGGTATAAGGATGAAGATTCTTTCTCTGCCGCGAGGAAATGAAAATTTCAATTCAGAGAGCGACGCCGCGCGCTCGAGCACAGAGTGAGTAGGGAGCGAGCCTGCTGTACATTTCTGACCGGCGCGGCACAGGACGGAATTTTCAATTGTTTTATCTCTTCTCCCTTACTATCTCACCCCGCTTTTTAATAAAGTTTCATACACAAGTATTTTTCGCGCGCGGGCGCACGTGATCCGAGGCCTTAAAATTTCGCGCATAATTTTTTCTTTCCTTTCTTTCTTTCTTCTACCCCATATAACGATGGCGTTCGATGGCTTCATTCTCGCCCTTTAACGCCGGTGCCGCACGAGGATGACAGCCTCGAGTCGCCGCGGCAAAGGCGAAATGAAATTTACACTTCACTTGAAATTAGCTCGCGACCTTTATTTTTATTATACCTATGCGGTTAGCCGGGCTCTTCGTATATATCCCACCCTCACAGCTCTCTGAGCGCGTATTATTATTGCCTGTTGGGTGTTTCATTTTACTATAAGAAAATTTTATATTTTTCCTAGGGTTTTTTTTTTTGCACAATAGGGAGGAAAATGTATAACTTTTATATATATCCATTGAATCGATACAATAATCTGATCCCCTTTCCAATAGGAGAGGATATAAAATACCTCTCAGAGATATGTATTTTTGTAAGTTAACAATAAAAAAGCTCAAAGTAATATCTATACGATCTGAAATAAAATGTATACTGTAAATCTATACGGGAAAAAGAGAACTCGAGTAAAGTACAAAGGTAATTTAAAAATATAATAATAAAATGAATTTATATACATTATATATATACAATTAAATATTTTAATTTCAATGTATAATTAATTTATTTTAAATGAAAAATATTTCATATAGTCTTTAATTTTAAAAACGAGAGTATGTATACAGTATTTTCGCATTAATAATTTTAATGATTTAAATGAAACGAACAGACGGAAATGCGTTAAAGTCATTTTAATTACACGAATGCAATATAAACCGTCGTTGGTAAATACACGTATTTTCTCAAAATGGAAACAAAAATGTTATAACTTATTCGAAGAAACGGTATCAATACTGCTCATAACAGCAAGTTGTATAGTTTTAGAGCAGAAATCTTTCGATATTTGATATTCCCATCGCGTTTTCGTTGAAGAGAAAGAAAAAAAAGCTAATACGCAATCAATATTCATATATAAAAATAATCACGGACGACCGGCTCCGTATATTATATGCTGGACGGTTTTAATTACCATTCAATCTCTCGTTAATCACCGATGCAGAAGTAAAAACGGCGCATCGCGGGCGGATTATTAAAAATTCGCTCATGCACCGGGAATATATAAGTTTTTACGGGACGGACGTGCGAAGCCTTATAATAAAATCGAATGCGTCGAGAGTGGACTCTGTCAAAAAAAAAATTATAACTGAAATAGAAAATTAAATGGTATTAGAGTCTAACTCGAACGAAAAGCCCAATATCGCGTTATTAATTAAATCGAATCTGTCCCGTACGAGAGAGACACATCGCACGTATAGGTATATACCCTACACATACAGACACGAAGCTGCCGACCCAGCGACACGAAAAATTGCGAAGTGAGATTTTCAAGGATATAGAATTTCCCGCGCAAGGAGTTCGTGAAATGTGAACCTCTCTCACTTTGAAATACACACACACTCATATCGAAACCCCGAATCGGCAAAAAAGAAACACAAGCGTATAAAGCAAAACGCGGTCAGTGGACTATGCGCGAGCGAAATAGCCCGGCGTCGTCAATCGTCGCGCCAGCCGCGCGCCGCGCATGATATTATCCATATATATATAGGTATATTTAAGTAGAACGAGTCGGGCACGGCGAGACGTTACGTAAACGTTCTTCGATCAGCTGAGTGTTACTCTGCAGCTGGACTTTTTCCTGCACGTTCGTACACATATATATGAATATACATCGATACTCTCGCTTTCCGAAAAATTCCCTCGGAATCGCGCACAAACGACTTTAAACCGAGTTTTACACACGCCCGCGAGCATCGAAAAAGGAAGCGAAAAAACGCCCGCCAGAAATAGGCAAACGAAAAGCAAACGCGCAGCCTTGAAAATCCAAACGTACATATATGTATATATAACAGTATGATGTGGCATAGGTGTAGCCACTTCCGTGTATAAATACGCCGCGATAAAAACGCGCAGTCGCTTCCTCCGTCTATATACACATTTATACGGCCATATACATAATCTCTCTCTCTCTCTCTCTCTCTCTCTGCCCCTCTCTCTCTCTGGGCTCTTGTCTACTAGCCTCGTTCGTCGCATGTGCCTTCAGCCGCACGCGTCCTCTCTCTCTCTCCTCCCCCTCGCGTACAATACAGCCGTCGCCCGCACACCTACTACTCCTCCCATCCCCTGGCTTTTTCGGCATCTATCTCCCCCGCTCGCTCCCCCGCAGCGTTTAAGCCGATTTTTCCGTTTCACTCCCCCGCTCTTCCTCTCACTCTTTTCGGCATATGTATATACGTATATATATACGGATATACCGTTATGCAGCACGGGAGGATGGAGAGAGGAAAAAGGCGGAAGAGAGGGACTCGCACTCCGCGCTGCTGGCATAGCTAGTGCAGCGATCGTATGTGCATGCGCGCGATCCAGCCAGAAAAGCGAGGACGAGAGAGAAAGAGAGAGAGAGAGGGGGAGAGAGAGAATAAGTGGCACGGTGCGAGTACTCGAGAGGGTAGTTTGCTCGCTGACATGTACATGTATATAGCGGCTGTGTGCACACGCCTGCCGCGTACATATGTATATATACTCTCTCTCTCTCTCACTCTCCTGCCCCCTTCACCCTCTCTCTCTCGCTCTCCGCCTCTTCGCCTTCCTCTTCTCTGTCACTCTCTCTCGCGCGCGCGCACTCTCCGCGCGCCGGCCTCTCGCGTGTGTATATGGGATTAGTCAATAACGCCCAGCGTTGAGGCGGTTTTGAAAATTTTCACGCGGTGCTGCGGTTTGTCGTACACGGGGCTGGGTCAAATTTTTTTTTTTATCCCCTTTTTTTTATAGGTACGACGAGATATACGGCCGATGCAGCAGCTCGTATGCGTCCAGGGTTTTTTTGCGGTTACAGGCGAGAGGGATGGGCGGTGCGCCCGCTTTGACGAGACTCGTAAATGTATGTTCGCCGTTGTGTTGTTTATATATACTAGGTGCGCGTCGACGACACTTGTTTGCACACCGCGGGAAAATCGCTGCGGCGGCGGTGGCCCCTCTCCGGCGAGCACCACACGCTCGTGAACTGCAGCGTGGCGATTTGCATGCTATTCGCGTCGACGGCGAATTAAGAGATTATCAGTGAATTATTATGCGCCGTTCCGTGTGTTTGGAATGTATGGATGGATTGTTGTGAAAAAAATTTTAATATTTTACGTAAGTATGTTTTCTTATTAGTTTTCGGTATACAACCAGAGGTATAAATTATTGCGTATATGGCGTTTACGTTAAAAAATTGTACTTGGTGTGTTTGCGACCTTGCATTTCATGAATATATCGATGAGTAAATAAGTTTTTATATGGAAAGTAAATTCGAGTGATTCTTTTTTCGTTTACACGGATTCTTTATATGTGTATGGTGCAGCTACTGACAGCTTGTATAAAAATACATATAAAAGTTTGTTTAATTGATAGGAAAACAGGAAGGAATAAAGAGTTGGAATTCTTGAGTGGACAGGGAGACCAGTACCTAGTGTCAATAATACAATTAAAAACCGATTCTTTATACATGCATATTTATACCGATTGGCTAACAATATTTGTTTCCAGGTTTAATCAAGTTTTTATTTCAGATTCTGCGGGGGTGGTATAAACAAGGGCAATCTATATTAATTAATTTAATTTATAAGACTGTAAGACCGATGGAAAAAGTCTTATCAGTAAATAGTAAATTACAGTCGACATAAGTAATATTTTTAATAATATTTATACCGAGTCAGAGTTATTAATGCTCTTATATTTTTTACTGAATTTAAAAAATGTTTATTAAAAATGAATATTTATGAAATTCAAAAATACAACGTTAACTATTAACATTCTCTACATACTATTGAATTTTAGATGAAATTTTATACATACTTTCCAGAAAATATTGTTTTGGAGTTTATGCGCAAAAAGGAAACTTATTAAAACAAATAACGGTGTATATATTATATATTATAATAAATTATTATTGTTTGATTAAAATGTTATTAAAATGGTTTTTTATCTTATTATTTGAATTTCTCATGTTCATTATAATAAGTACAGGAATAGCATTTTGCAAACGTTCTTCCACTCCACTGTGGTGCTGCCTGCCGTAATCAGACATAATCTACTCTGTTTCTTTTTTTTTTGTATTCCACAAACTATAACGTTATCTTCTGTAATACAGAAAGTTGCTAAACCAATTCCTGCTCCAAGTATCACGATGATATCTTTCATTTTCAACAGTGATGATAATGATGAACCTGAGAATATGCTTGCTGAAGCCAGAATGAACATGAGAAATATTGAGTAAGAAATTTCAGCAAAACCTAATTCCTTTGGAAAAACGAAACATAATAATGACTTCTGTACGCTTCGCTCAGGTAACAAACCTCACACTCCTATTAGAATCAACTCTCTCGCACTTGTATCGAAATAGTATATTACGATACATGTGACTAAAAAGTAAAATGCCCTCGCTGCGCTCGCGGGCGCTAATCTTACGCCGTGCAAAAAAGAGCCACATAGTCACGAGTACCGTATAGTACTATTTCACAACTCGGGCATGAAATAGGGCCTTCTTTCTCACGTGTGAAAGTGATAAGAAATATCAATTTCTATACCCTAAAAAAGGGGAGAAATGGCCGTTTCTCACCTGTTTTAGGTGAGAAATAAAAATTTCTGTAAGTATAATCATTAAATTAAATATGGTATATTATTTATGTAATTTGATTTTACGTTATTAAACAAAAAATCGAGTTTTTGTTATTTAATATGTATTTTTGAAGAAATACAAAATGGAATTGACTCTCACACGGAAAAAGGCCCTGCCATATGCCTTCGTTAAAAAAAATATGGTGTGTAACACGGGAAGAAAAGCTATTTCAGACTCGGGTGAGGTGTTTTCAGCAACTCGTCTCTGTCTCGGGCGCCCTCGACTCCGACTCGTGCTGAACACCCTCGCCCTCGCTAGAAATAGCTCATTTTCACACCTTGTTGCACAATGTACTAATTAATAAAATTAGTATATTACACACCTAGGGAGTAAAAGTAAAGAATGTCCCAGATCGCATGTAAATTGCGATCTGAGGCATTCTTTATTTGCTATCACATGATTAGTTGTATTTCAAAAATACAACATTCGCGATTGGGTGCCGGGAACGAAAATGGTACTTTCGGCCCACTAGGCAAAAACAGTACATTTTTCAACAAGTGGAGAAAATAAGTGTTACAAACCATATTTTTTTTTAACGAAAGCATGACGGCTTTTTTTACGTGTTTGCGTTGGAGAGCGGATTGGGCATTTCGAGTTGTATAACGCAGTTGAAAATCAAAATAATTTGAAATGTATACAATGGCTATTTCTACTCTAAAACAGCTGAAAAATGAATATTTCGACCCTCGAAAGAGGTGTCACTTTTAGGTGAGAAATGGACATTTCTCACCTCTTTTAGGGCGGAAATGAATATTTCCCATCTGTTTTAGGATAGAAATGAATATTTCTCACCACTTTCATAAAATACGTTAGAAATATGAAATTTTCTCTCCTACTTTCACACGTGAAAAAGGCCTTATTTCATGCCTGAGTTGAGAAATAGTACATTGTGCAACTCGGGAGGAAAGTTGACTTTTCTAGAGAGGATAATAATTGAGCCGAGTGAAATAGAAATCACATAATCCGATTGCTCCTTATTATTAATTAATAATTATTTAATAACTTCATTATTATAATCATGAGAATCAAGAAGCGCGGGAGCACTCCGAAGGTAAGTAACAGTCAAACAATGCAGAATTAAGAAGTCTAAGGAGTGATTACTAAATAATTAATTATTATTATGTTAATAAAATATAAACACGTACTTATATATTTTACAGAGAATAATGAGAGATTCTTTGATTCAATTTTGAAAAAGCAACTTGTGCTGAAGTGAAGCCTGTGTTCTAATTTAAAGTATAAAAACATAAGAAGTAGGTATTAAAAAAGTTATCAAATTAATTGGTAACAATAAGACGAATATAATATGCACAACCTTTATGCAGATAGTAAGTTTTGAGGTCCTTAATAAATAAAGCACGTGTTATTTTAGTTTAATCTCATAGCTTATTTCTGAGAATAATAAAGCTGTGCTATTAGAAATAATGGATTTTACAATGGAACATGTATAAGTGATGATAGATCACAGATGCACAAGAATTCGTACGACGTATAAATCATATAAGAAAAACAAAAAAATAAGTTACGACTTTTTTTACGCGTATCAAAAGATATATTTAATCCCAAGTTATCAGTCATCAAAATCAGTGATCAAATGTGCATAAAGATGGACTTTTATAGCATAAGAAAAAACAATTTAAGTTTTTGATATATATTTTTTATAACTATTCTTGATGATTGATAACTTTGGATTATATTAATCTATATTTAATAGGTACGTAGTAAAATTCAAATTAAAGCTCTTTCTATTTATTTCGAATGGTTTTATTGGTAATTTTTATAATACTACCTAATAGTCATCTCCAATAGCGCGCTTCGCGTGTCATAATTTTATAGCACATCTTCGCGTCCCTTTTGTTTTTGTAACCTATAGCAACCCATTTTATTACCACGAATAAAATCCTGAATAAATTGATATATAACAAATAGTTCACTTCTTAAAGATAGGATTTTTAAGATAGGATAGGAATAAATGCTTTATAATATTATAAACTTGCGTCATAAAGTAGGAATTGCATTTTGCAAACGTTCTTCCACCCCTCTACGGTACTACCTACCGTACTCAATCATAATCTACTCTGTAATATAAAGATCAGGTAAATATTCAATACTAGAGTACAGTTTGTTTTTTTTTCTATTCTAAAAACTACGTTATCTTTTGAATTGCAGACAGTTGCTAAACTAATTCCTGCTCCAAAGATGAACGATATCTTCTGATTTTAACAATGATGATAATGATGAATCTGAAAATGAACTTTTTGAAGCCTTGAGAATGAAGTTGAGAAATATTAGTCGAGAAGTTTTAGCAGGACCTAATTCTTTTGGAAAAAAAGAAACATGACTGCCGTAAGTACATATATTCCAAAACCTTCAGAAAAGGCTATGGAAGAAGCAAGTAAATGATTTTATCTTTTCATTTTTAATACTGGTATGATTATTAAAAAGTAGAATTAACTCATTAAAGTCATTAACAGTTATTATTTTTCTATTATATACAAATTGAAAATTTTCGAAATTTTTTGGCAATTGAAATAATATGAGTAATAATTTATTATATTAATAATTAAATATTTTTTGATTAAGTGACTAAGATGTGAATTATTCTCTTCAATTGATAATATTCAACATTTTAATGTTTAAATACATATATTATATATTAAGTTTGTATCTCAGGAATTTGTCAGAGTTGTTTTACCTGAAGAATGGACAAAATTAAATACAAAAAATAATTTAAAAAAATTAACGTCTTTTCTTTACCTAAATATCACTATTTCAAAAAAAAAAATAAAAAAATAAAAATTAATTAGATTGTTTCGTTAAAGGTATACAAGAAAATGAAAAGAAAATTTTTTTTTAGATTTTTTTATTTATAAAATA
>JAPYZO010002746.1:0-14042 GCA_030522905.1 Torymus flavipes | reverse complement strand
CCCTGGTGGAAAAAATTTAGTGAAATCCCTATGAAATGTTATGCAAAATGCCATAATTCTTTATTATAATTTATGAATTATTATGAAAAATCGTGTATGTCTATGAATAAATATTAATTATTATAATATTTTTCATAATATCTATGAAAAATTTGTCCGATTTGGAACACGTTCATATTAATTTCATACCAATTTCATAAATAATCATGATATATTCATCATCATTCGCTGCTTTTGTTTTTTCATGGCGAATTCCTCTTTCTCTGCTAATATGAAATATCAATTTATTAATATTTATTTTGAAGAGTTATCTGTAAAAAACTATGATTAACTATATGAAAATCTATTAATTATTATTAAACGCTACTAAAATTTAGGAAAATCTATGGATCGACTATGAAATACTATGAGAAATTATTTAACGTGGACGAATTTCAAAAGATTTTCATTGAGATTAATATATTTTCATAAAAAATTTAACAACCAGCATTTCGGTGTTTTCCACCAGTACCTATATTTTCTATGAAAAACTATGAATGTCAATGAGAAAATTGCTACGAATTTCTCCTGCATTTTGTAAGTTCTAATACTATTTCATAGTTTTTCCATATATTTTCCTAGATTTTTTGTAGTGTTTCCTAATTATTCATAGATTAGTATAGTTAATCATGTCTATAACTCTGAGAAACTATGAAATCCCTAGCGGAAATGAAAAATGAAAATAACTGTAAATAACTATAAAAAACTGTAAAAAAACTGTAAATAACTATGTTAATACATGTTAATAACTGTTTGGTTTGAGACGTTGATAACGGTTATTTACAGTTATTAACAGTTATTTATAGTTTTGCAGAAAAGTACCTGCGAAAACGGAGGTGCTGATAAAAGTTATTTACAGTTATTAACGGTTATTAACAGTTTTTAACAGTTATTAACAGTTATGTTAATTTTAATAATAAAAATGTTAGTATTATAGCGAAAAAAATAAACTGATAATAACTGTAAATATCTGTTAATTACTGTTAATAACTGTAAATATCTGTAAATTACTGTTAATAACTGTAAATATCTGTTAATTACTGTTAATAACTGTAAATATCTGTAAATTACTGTTAATAACAGTAAATATCTGTAAATTACTGTTAATAACTGTTAATAACTGTTAATAAAATAGTGTGGGAAATGTATCTAATATCCAATCACGAGCTTTCTTTCCCCATGAGGCCCGTTACGCTCAAAAAGTAACAGGGAACAGGTACAGTAAGTATCATGGGTTACTATACGGTGAAAGTACAATGGTGTTCTGTGCCATGCTCCGTGCTCTGCGCCATCGGCGCCGTGGTATCAGCATTTAGCTGATTGGTTGATTCTTTTAGGTAATGTTAGAATCTAACAGAATCAACCAATCAGCTGAATGCTAATACCACGGCGCCGAGGGCACAGAGCACGGAGCATGGAACAGAACACCATTGTACTTTCACCGATATCTATACACACAAGGAACAAGTGCTGTTCCTCATATGTATAGATATAGTAACCCATGTTAAGGAACTTTCCTCAAATGCACTGCACTGCCCTGCCCCGCGCCGTGCTGCGCTGCGTCGTGCTTTGGTTCTTGTAGACTTTGTCGCTGGTTGGTCCGTACTTCAGGAATCAGCCAATCAGCAACCAAATCCACAAGACGCAGAGCAGGACGCTGCGCAGCACGGTGCACGGGACAGCGCGGTGCATTTGTGGAAAGTCCATTATTTACTGTATACTGAAACGTAACGCTTGTCACACTGTTGTAGACACAGCCTTACTTGAGACGGATTCAGAGTTTCAGAATCAGAGTGAGGGAGATCTGGGAGATTGGAGATATCATCATGTAATCATCATGTAATACATCATGTAATATATTTTATTATTATTATATTATAATTCTTATATTATATTATTAACAGTTAACAGTGAGCTACAATTATTATTATTAACAGTGAGCTAGTACAATTATTATTATTAACAGTGAGCTACAATCATCCAGCTGATTTAAAATTTAATTGTTATTGTTATAATATAAGTAAATAAGTAATCTGGAATTGTAAAAAAATGTATATATATATAGAAAATGTTCAATTAGATAAGTATAGTCTATGTAAAATTATAAAATCATTTATTTTAAGATGATTGATTCTTTGTTTTTCTTTTCAGATCTTTTAGTTATACCTATTCTTTTTTTCTACTTTATGCACAGAAACTTGATGAGACTGTGAGTTATCGCAAGTGTTTATTAACATGTATAATTGTGCTCAAGTTAGTTTTATATTATATATATAGTATAAATATACTGTTTTTAAAGAATAGAAATAGAAATAGATTAATATAATGATACAATAAATGATAAACTAATGGATATTTATTAAATTTGATGAAAAAATACAAACAATCTCAACGTCAATAGTCATAAATGAAAAAAATTGAAACTATATTTGAAAGTACATTATCCACTGTAGGAATCTTTCTCTTCTATCTCAAGCATTTTACGCCTTGAATAAGTGCATGACCTATTTAAATATGTGTTAATTTTTGATAACTCTATGAATCTAAATTTATCAGGATACTCGTGGTCTTTTAAAAATTGATTAAACATCTGGTAAATTACATTAACAACTTCGCCTGGCAACTCTTTATAGCCTTCGCACCCTTTTATTTTCTTTACGCAGCATTTTGACAGCTCCTCGTATCCCATGATTGCATACGCTAATTGAATAACGAATGGGCCAGGTTCATTAATCATGGATATTTTTGCATAGGCCCTCTCAGTTATCCAAACTGTATTTTTCTGGTTTAAGAAAATTCGGTCTTCCGTATCAGTCACAAAAGCTCTATTGCCAACTGTAAAATTTAATAAAAATAGTTAACTGTAAATATGCACAAATAAAATAAGTTGTAAGAATTACTATCTCATTTTGCAGATTGTTCATGTACAAAACAAATATAAAAATACATTAAATAAAGTTTATGTTGACACTAAAGTACCATCTAAAAAATTTATGTGGGTTATGTCTTTATTAATCTACTTGAAAAGGATTAAAAATATACTCTATAGGTATATTTAATAATAGCTGAGTAATATTATAAATTTTTTTTTTTTTAAGTGCAAAATTTGTATATATTTGAATTAAAATTTTAATTATTGTATTAATAATATATATAAAAACTATGAGAAATTGGAAAACAAATAAAATATGAATATTGCTATTGAAATCTTGATATATTATTTAAAACATCCACAATGATAAGTATTGGTTCATATATTTTTTGTACCATAATTATTCATTTTTAATTTTTGTACCATAATAGTAACTAGTAATTTGTCTAAATATAATATAATTGATTACCTCTTGGTGCAACACTAGATCGAATTTGGAGATTTGACATATAACCTGGCTGGAAACTGTGATTTCCTCGAACTGCATTTCCATCAGAGGTTGAACTTGATCCCTGATGAAGTTGAGGCTGCTGAAAGGTGGAGTTTGCTGAAGGAAGCTGGTTGCTTACTCTATGTTTCTCCTTGTATTCAGCAAGTTCTTTTTGTAATTTCTCAATTATAGTTTCGTATGACTTCGTATTGTGATTTTGATTTGCCTATAAATGAAAATTTCAAGGAAAATTAAATTTATCTCGAATGTATACAGTAATATTTATGTTTCTTGGATAATATAATTTGACTGACTTGTGACGTAGAAGGATTTTGTTGCAGCAAAAAATTGTCATTGTGGGACTTATTGCCATTCTGAGGTTCCATTTCTTCATCGTCAAAGTCAGATGGATTTCGATAACGCTGGAAGTTTATAGTTCGTTAAATACTCATTTGAAAATTTTTGCTCATATTAGTAAGTTACTACTTATAAAATAATATACTTATAAAATTTTAATCTATTCATAACTACAGAAATATTTATAAAAGAGAAAATATAATTTTTCCAATCACCTATTGCTGTTGTACGGGCAGTGGTAATAAAATGAAAACACTTACAAATGGTATACATTCCAGACGTTTATTCTTTATTTCTCTTTAGGAAAAGCTTTCAATAAATATGGGACAAAATGAATAAATATCCGAAACGTTGTATACCATTCATGTATGTTTTAATTCAATTATTGTATTATGTCTTATTATTGTAACATAGACTTTAAATCTCTGAAAATTATTAATATACATTAACTTACACTTTCACCCATAGTGTATTCATCATTATATGGAATGTCATCACTTGGCTGAAAGTTTGTATAAATATATATATATATATATATTATATAAGCTTCTGAAATATTATATATTTGTACATAAATAAATATTCTTTTTTTTATATAAAAATAGATGAACAAATAATTAAATTATAATCTTTACAACTTTTTCTAGGATCAGCTACGATTTAGTAATTGTAAAAGTAATAGGTTAAAAAATAGTTTTAATTCAAAATTATACTTTTTCAGGGTATTCTTCATCGCTCACTTCAGATGATTCGTCAACATAAGGCTGCTTCTTTTGAAATGAAACACCTTGAGCGTGAGATGGAGACTGCATAAGTTCTGAATGGTCTTTCGGATGGTCAATAACTGGTTCAGCTTCAGATTCGGAATTTGCTGAAAGATCTATTCCATCTGTTTCCATGTTAAAATTGTGCACAATATTATCAGTTCGGTCTTTTTTGGTTTCAGCTCTGGCTACTCTTTTTGCCTGTAAATTCATTATATATGTTTATCTTAGAGTAGATAGTACGATTAAATAAAAATATTTGTGTCTCATACCTTCAATTGCTTTTTCATACTAGTTAAATTTACGGTAGTTTTTTTAATATCTATTAATTTTGGTTTTTTTTTTGTAATGGAACTAACAAACATAGAATCATCCTTAGGTACTTTTTGCCTCGATTTTTGAGATTTTTGATTGACAGTTTTTCTTGTCTCTATAATAAATAAATTAAAATATATCAGAAATAATAAAAATAATAAACATCTATTTTAAATATACTCTAAAAAAATAAAAAGTTATAAAATATTTATCCTAATTGCACAGCAAATAATAATAAATTTTTTAAATAAAATAAAGACTTACTTCCAATAAGAATTACATGGCATTTGGAATTTTTCCCATCATTGTTTACATATTCATAAGTCTTTTTTGAGGCTTCAGCTCCTTGATCTACATACTCGTCAGTATTAAAATTAACAATTTTAGATGTCTCCAAAACTAAAAACTTCTTGGTTTTTTTGTCAAAGATAGAAGCATACATGATTATGTGTTTCTTCTTTGCTCGATGAAAAACAAATTACTTATGAGCATTTATTAATTTACAATGTCTCTAGGTAACCAGTATACATATATATATTAGATAACCATGAGTGTATATATATATAATGAAAATTATTATATATATATATAATGAAATTCATTTCTTGTTGAACATTTTATTTACAGATTACTTCACACTATTATGCCAATATATACTGTAATTTTATGTACTGCAATTAACCCTCATTATTTATGCTTCATTGTTCTACATCTTTACCTTACGAAAATTAGAATTTATCGTAATTATACTTTTATCTGCGTCAGATAGGTTTTCTAGGCTCTGGGCCTACGAGAACTGTAATGATCATAGATTATAAGGAACAACCTATATGTAAAGTGAGGTTGTTACATTTAACTATATTGTAAATAACTACAAATTCTGGCATTGCGTACCTTATATTTGATTTTGTTTAAGATGAGATAAGAGAAATAATGGATATGTTTTGAAAGTATTTTTTAATAATCGGGTAATAATATTCCTTGTTGGTCTGGTAACGTCTGACAAAACTGTATTTTTTTACTGGAATGCTAAATGGAGCAAAGTGCTTGTATTGCTAACGAACAGTTTTTTGGAGCAAGGTACACCGTAGTAGAGCAGAGAAAACAGATATATTTTACATTGTTCTTAAATTTATTTTAAGTACATTCGATGTTCTACCTATTATCTATATATATAGTCTTAATAAGGGGAAAATACATATACATATTCAGGTAAGAAGTAACTATATATTGAATCCTATAGATCTTTATTCTCATTGATTTTCATTTTTAAACTTAGCTTTTAATTTTTGTCAAGAAATTCCCACTGAATTGAATATGTTCAATAAATAAAATGAAAAGAGGACCATATTTGAGATATTTGGATCCCCACAATCCTCCACATTCTGGGAAAATCCCAAGAACAACAATTTACAATCAAGGATGGAAGTTAATTAATGACCAGGTATTATTAGTGATATTATCATAAAACAGTAATTTATTAAGATTTATTAAAAATAAAATAATATTTTTACAAACAATATATCTACATTTATATTCAATTGTCATCTAAACTCAAATTCGTCCAAAGATTGTCTGTTATACAAAGCATGAAAATGAATTTTACATAATTTTGAAATTTATATGTATATATATATAGCTTAAAGTTTAGTATTCTATGTAAATAAATCTTGTGATTTTAATGTGAAATGTATTTCTCGTTGATTTTCTTCTAGATCCAGCAATATGGTAATTTTGAGATCGTTGAAAATGAAACTGTTTTCAATAGAACTGCAGCGACCAGTAATCAAAAGTTGCCTCCTGCTTCAGAAGATGTGGGTCATATTGAGCATAATATCAAACATTACAATAATCTGGTAAGTATAAAAGAAAAAAATTTATTCTTCAGCTGATTTTGTTTAAAATTTATATAATCAAATCTGCTAAAGAAATCAGGTGATTAATCCTCGGATTAATCAGCTGATTTAACATCTGATTATTCACTCGATTGAAGTCAAATTTGGAGAAAATTATAATATTTGTATATATTTTATATGCAATATTTCTCATAACATTTTAGATTCAAACAAATTTCAATATATTGTGTTTGTGATTTCTTATATTAACTTAAATTCATTCTAAATGTTTATAGAATTATTAGATAACCAAATTGGTATGCAATATTATATGCATCTGATATATTTTTTAACTTTAATGTATAATGTATATATTATTTTGCAAATAAACTAATTAGGTAAATAATATAAAAATTAAAAAACATAAAAATAGTAGTTAAATATACAGAAAAAATATTATCTTATTCATTTTTTAATAACCATTAACTATAGACAAAATAAAAATGATTCTTTTTAAAATAGTTTTTTTTTTCTCTTAAGGATGACCATCCCTCCTCTGAGAATGAAGTGTTTAATGCTGCAGAGCATTGTATTAACTCTGAATTATCAATGGATACTGAAACGTGTACTATAATGGTGAGACATAATGACGAAGACTGCTGAATAAAAGATTAATAATATTCTAAATATGGCCACAGACCATAATAAGTAATAGGATAAAACAACATTAATGCACCATGTACTGCTTTGATACAAATTATTTTTCATATACATGCATTTATTTGTTTTATTTAAGATTCTATATTAATATTTTATAAATAATTCACTGACAGAAGCTATCTATTCATTTCTATTTTATTCTATTTCGAACTTAAGTGATGTGGATTATCACAGGCAAAGACCACTGACGAATTTAGAAGCTTTATTTTTTCATGTAGCCTGAAGGTGCATTAGACGAAGTGTCACTCGAGAATAACCCATTTTACGATCATGACGAGATGTTTAACCCTGGAAAACATGCACATTGGGAAGAAGAGATTACCAGAAATGTAGGTGCAATAATTATTTTGTATAATATAATTTCATACTAGCATAGTTAATTATAGTTTAATATTATAATAATATTTAAATATATTTTTTATTTTTTTTTATAGTAAATTTAGTAAATTTATAGTAAAAAATCATCATTTATCAACATTCCTAGTCAGATCACCAGTCTGATTCTAAAAATTCTGATTCTAAAAATGTCTCGGCCTCGAGACACAACATCCGAGACTAAGGGCTCTTGCACGAATAAAGGAACCAGCTCGCAGGGACCTTTCTACATATGTGTGTTCTGCGCGTTCTGTGCGTTCCGACCTACCTACCCGTGTGACTTGTGGCGCAACGGAACAAAAGTAAGGTAGGTAAGTCTACTTAATTTGTAGTTTGTGGCTGTAGAGATCTGTTTTCCAAAAACTTTTCCTTTGTATACATGAATATACCCGCTAGCAGATAAAACAGGTTTTGAGAAATTTGCTCATTTGCTCCTCATTTTTACCGAGAAAAAAGCGGTTCAAATACAGAGCACCACGGCCACAAACTACAAATTAAGTAGACTATCTACTTTATTTTTGTTCCGTCGCGCCGCAGGCAACACGGGTAGGTAGGTCGGAAGTCGGAACGCACAGAACGCACAGAACACACATATGTAGAAAGGGCCCAGTGTGTTTATGTTCCTCGATGTGTGTTAGGGCTCTTGCATGAATTGAGGAATAGCGAGGAATAACGCCTGGCAGCCAGTCACAAGCAAGCTTTAAAAAGACGTGTTCCTTCTTATTCCTTCAAAAAGGAACAAGTTTTTTTAAAGCTCACTTGTGATTGGCTGTCAGCAGTTATTCCTCGCTATTCCTTTATTTGTGCAAGAGCCCTAGCTATCTGTGTGCCTTCGGTTTTTAGGTACTCATTGAAATGATTTATTAGAAATTCGAACTATTAATTTGCTATTATTTAAAAAAAAATATAAGTAAATATATAATAATTTACAAGTTCACCATAATTTTTTAAATAGGTAAGGTCATAACATTATTAAGGTAAGATCATAACATTTATTATATGTAAACACATGTTTATTAACATGTTAAAAAATATTTTTCCACTTTTATTAAAATAAATAAATTCCAAATTTATAATCATTTCAATTACTAATATAAACATATGTAAATAATCATAACAAGACACATAGAGGAACAGCAAGGAATACCAACACACAGATAGCTACTTGTTCCTCCGTATTCCTCGCTGTTCCTTCTATTCCTTTTTACGTGCAAGAGGCCTAACTTTGTCTAGGGTGACTGACTTTAAAAGTGAGTCGGGCGCGAGACCGCGGCTCGAATTTACAGTTGTCACTTGGCACTCGGCTCTTGGAAATTCAGTATGGCGACAATCTTAATTGTATATCTGTATATATTGAATTCGAAGTGCTAAGTGACGACTATAATTTCAGGCCCAAGGCCATTAAATTGAACTCGGGAATCTCGGGTGACAGCAACTCCGACACACAGTACGAGTCAGCTGTCGCGTTTCTCTAACGGCCTTTTCACATGGGCGCCGAGTAGGGTCCTCTTGGTAAGAGAGATTGTACATAATAAAGGTAATGCGATGTGACGCGGCGCGGCGCATCGCACCACATCGCATCACCTTTATGTATCTCCCTAAGAGTTAATCTACATGAGCGCCGCGCTGCGCTGCGCTGAGCTGAGTTTCGATCTGCTTTTTGTAGACTTCTTTGCTGATTGGTCAATGTCAGGTCAATGTTTAGAAACCAACCAACCAGCAACGAAGTTGACAAGAAACAAGTCGTAGCGCAGTTTGGCGCAGCGCAACGCGGCGCTTATTTAGATTCACTCTGAGATAGAATTAACCAATAAGTGTAGGGAGCAGGGGCGCTCCGATCGAATCCGGATCCTACTTGGCGCCCGATGTAGAAAGGCCGTAAGTGCATCCCTGGCAGAAGAATGTTCTACGAAAAACTATAAAAATCTGTGAAAAATTAAGAAAATCTATTAAAATCTATGAAAAACTATGAAAAATTATAAAAAAAAACTAAAAATAATTATAAAAATCTATTGAAAGTTATGAAAAACTATGAAAAACTATGAAAATTAAGGAAAATGTCCCAATTCTGAGAGTTTTTCATAGATTTTTTATTGTTTTTTCCTAAATTTTATTAAATTTGTATACATTTTTATAGAGTTTAATAGATTTTCTTAGTGTTTCATAGTTTTTTATAGATTTTCGTAGATTTTCATGGATTTTCATAGAACATTTTTCTGCCAGGGGCCTGATTCCGTACTAAAAATGTCTTGCGCGACACAGCGACAGAGTGACTCGTTCGACATAGCATACACACGCGCTCGCTTCTCTCATTGGTTGGGAGCAGGCCCCGCCCCTCTCCGACGCCCAATGAGAAGCGAGAGCGTGCGCCCGAGACGAGACAAATTTCGAGAGTTTTTTAATACTCTTTCATAGACTCATAGATTCTCAGAGATTCTCATAGACTTTCATAGATTCTCAGAGATTCTCATAGACTTTCATAAATTCTCAGAGATTCTCATAGACTTTCATAGATTCTCAGAGATTTTCATAGACTTTCATAGATTCTCAGAGATTCTCATAGACTTTCATAGATTCTCAGAGATTCTCATAGACTTTCATATACTTCATATACTAGTAGGCCATAAAATTCGATTTTACGGAATATTTTTATTGGTTGTTAAATTCGACTTCACGAATTTGTGTCCGTGAAATAAAAACAGTCCATCAAATTGAGTTTTAGGAACTATACAAGAAATCGAATGTTACGACCCAAAACAGTCCGTAAATTACCGTTACCCCCATTTTTATCCATGCGCTGAGATAGCGCCTTTTCTAATTGGGCCCTGAGGTGGCAACGTGAAAATACCTATCATTATAATAGATTCTAACATAAATTTATCTTACATATGTATGGTATTCACATATTTTATATTCTAGGACGTACAGACAGCACTGCAGCAAATGTATTTAATGGAAAAAATATGTAGATGCTCAAGAGTAAATAGAGCTGAAGTAATGCTGATATTTTTAACGATAAGTCTGCGGCATAACTTTACTTGGGAAGCTATAACAGATATTTTTGAAGGAATAAATGTTGTTTTTGGCAATGAAGTTGTTCCTAGCACAAAATATAAGATTCTTAAATATTTTCCAATTGAAAAACATGAAATCGTATATCACATTTATTGTCCTGATTGTCGACGATATTTAGGAGAAAAAGGCGATGAACACCTCATTGCAGACTGTCCTTGTAAAACTGAATACAGCGAACCCACTAAATATTTCGTCACTCTTAATTTTACCGACCAGCTTCGGAAACTTTTAGAAACTGAAAGTATACAGAAAAATCTTGAAAAAAGGTTTATGAGAGAAAAACAAAATCATGAAAGTATTGATGATATCTTCGACGGAAGATTATACAAAAACCTAACAAAAGTAGGACAAATACTTCATAACAAATTCAATTTATCTTACACTTTTAGTACTGATGGATGTCAAAGTGCTAACTCCAGTAATGTAACTATTTGGCCAATATATATATCAATCAATGAATTAACACCTGATGTTAGAAATAATAACATTATATTAGCTGGTATTTGGGTAGATACTGAAGAACCTGACATGACCTTGTTTCTGCAACCATTTATTAAGGATGCTAACACTTTATCTCAATCTGGAATCAAATGGAATTTAAATTCTAATCAAGAGATAAGATCGAAAGTTATACCCTTAATGTGTTCTGTAGATTCTATCGCTCGTCCAAAATTGCTAAATATGAAACAATTTAACGGTCATTACGGATGTACATTTTGTATGCATCCTACAGAAAATGTTGAAGGTTACAGAAAATATCCAATTGGTAGATTTCCTCCTTCTTTACGTACAGATTCTGAAACAAAAAGGGAAATGATACTTGCAAGTTCTTCGGGCCACGGTGCTGTAATTGGTGTCAAAGGTCCGTCGCCGTTAATGAATCTTAAGTATTTCGATTTAATAACAGGAATGATTCCTGATCCTATGCATTCATTGTTTTTGGGTGTTGTAGCACAATATACAATCATTTTATTGACATCACCGAATGAAGAATATTATATTGGTTCACCTAGTAAATTGGCAATCATTAATAAGAGGTTAAAAATTTTCAAACCCCCAAAATGTGTGACGCGTACTCCACGTGATCTAGATCAATACCGTTTATGGAAGGCATCTGAATGGAGATCTTGGATAACTTGGTATGCATTACTATGTTTACGTGATATCATACCAAAAAAGTATGTAACACATTTGGCATTACTAGTAACAGCAGTTAATATCCTATTACAAGAATCTGTAACAACTTCGGAACTTGATCGAGCAGAAGTTCTTCTATCTAAATTTGCTGTATTTATGCAAAAATACTTTGGAAAAAAGACAATGACATACAACATGCATTTACTAGGGCATGTAATCAAATCAGTAAAGGACTGGGGGCCTATGTGGATGAATAATTCTTTTAAATATGAAGACGAAAATAGAAATCTACTTCTTTTGAAAAAAAGTCCCAAAGAAGTAGCACTACAATTGACACGAAAGTACCTTATGAAAAAGTCAGTTAAAAAATTTTCTGAATCTTTTTCCCCGAAGGCAGAAGTTGTTCAATTTTGTGAATCTATCTACAAACATAAATTAAAATTCTATACTCGACTAGATAACTGTATTTTACAAGGTTCTGGAGAAACCTATGTATTATCACGTATTGAACAATTATGTCTTAATGAAATTCACGAAAAGAAATGCAAAGTATATGACAAAATGATTTACAGGGGAATACGTTATACATCTATAAACTACGATAGATGCACTAAAACTAGTGATCACTTATTTGAAAATAAAAATAGAGACGTAGGATGTATACAAAAAATATTATTGGTCACTGTAGCTAATGAAAAGAGAGTTATTATTCTATATCACAAATTGCGGCTATACTCTAATTTTTTAGAAAATAGAAATGTAACCGTTGATCATATTAGAAAATGCAGTAACCCATTTATGCATTCGCCGCAATTGGAATATTGTCAACCAAATGATATACGTTGTCCATGTATTTTCTTACAATTGGAAAAAGAAAATTTCGTATCCTATGTTCCTCAAGGGTGCTTGGGAGACTGATATTTAAAGTAATGTATATACTACCACTCCGAATTTTCAAGAAAAAAAAATAATACTCTTCGAGACACGTTGTTCTTGATCCGCGCCTCGAGATCCGCTTTTGCAGATCTGTTAATGACAAGTTGATTGACTCCGTGTTGATTGACTCACTGACTTTTATGGTTTGTAAAAATTATAGAATCGAAAAAAAATGTTAAAAAAATAAAAATTATAAAAATAATAAAAATGTTTTTGAATTTTAATACTGAAATCATGCATCACTATCAAAATCTATGAAAAATTAAGGCGTATATTCATAGGATTTTAAAAGATTTTTCATGAATTTTCATAGATAATTCATAGAGTCTCATAGATTTTCGAAACATTTCATAGCTTTCGCGGCACAGCATTTTACAATGGAGCATAGTTTTCGTTGTATTTTCATTATAATTTGTTTTTTTTTCATAGTATTTCATAGTTTTTCAGAGTTATAGACATCATTACCTATACTAATCTATGAATAATTATGAAAAACTACAAAAAATCTAGGAATACATATGAAAAATCTATGAAATATTATTAGAACTTATGAAATATAGCAGAAATTCGCACCAATTCTCATTGACATCTATAGTTTTTCATAGAAAATATAGGGGCTGGTGAAAAACACCGAAATGTTGGTTGTTAAATTTTTTATGAAAATATATTAATCTCAATGAAAATCTTTTGGAATTTGTCCACGTTAAATAATTTCTCATAGTATTTCATAGTCGCTCCATAGATTTTCCTAAATTTTAGTAGCGTTTTATAATAATTAATAGATTTTCATATAGTTAATCATCGTTTTTCATAGATAACTCTTCAAAATAAATATTAATAAATTGATATTTCATATTAGCAGAGAAAGAGGAATTTGCCATGAATAAACTCAAGTAGCGAATGATGATGAATATATCATGATTATTTATGAAATTAGTATGAAATTAATATGAACGTGTTCCAAATCGGACAAATTTTTCATAGATATTATGGAAAATATCATAATAATTAATATTTATTCATAGACATACACTATTTTTCATAATAATTCATAAATTATAATAAAGAATTATGGCATTTTTCATAACATTTCATAGGGATTTCACTAAATTTTTTCCACCAGGGAG
>JAPYZO010002743.1:0-14043 GCA_030522905.1 Torymus flavipes | reverse complement strand
CGCGCTGTTTCGGAAGTGTGCGCGAGGTTCTTCTCCCTCTCTCTTTCGTCGTTTTTTCGCGCGAAGATTACTCGGAAGATACAACCTCGGAGTGTTTACGGCCGCTGGGCTGGGAAATAAAATTTATTGGCTAGTAAACGCAAGTGCGTCGCGTTTCGGGGGACTGCACGCGCTGTCTTTTTTTCGCCAAGTGTGTATATATCAGAGGAAAAGTAAAATACTTGCCAGAAAAGTGTTCTTTCCTCGTTCGCCGCAGTTATATTTGTTCATGATAATATTGAATCAATAAATTTTGTAAATATCTTTGCGGCGCATGAGTGTATAAATTGGAAAAAAGTGTGCGATTGGGTTGTGCGAGAGTGATAAAAAATCGTAAAAATAAAGTATTATCACTTTCAAACGTACCAATATTCTACTTTAGAAGCACAACGCGTATACGGGTAGAGCGCTAATATACTCGTATATTCACACTTCGTTTGCCGCTCCGTTTACTCATTTGTAGTGCAAATATATAGCTTTATAAAAATGTTATTTCACGCTTCTAGAAAAGGTTAGAAGGAAATATCGGCAACGCTTGAAGTTGCTCTTTTAATAATACAGTTAGTGTTGAAATCCTCGCCAAACAGCTATGCTCAAAGTTACGTGCGTAATGTTTGTAAAAGCAATAGAAACAATGCTCGTCAAGGTCCTTCCCAACGAGTTTCTCGCACGTTTCTGCGGTAACTCGGAAATTTGAAAATCAAAATTAAGATATTCAAAGCTTTTTCAGTAAAAGGCGAAAAGATATTACACTATAACGAGTTTCTTGATTTTTCACGCAATAAAAACCTTGTCCTGCTCTCAAGGCTTATATGAATGGATCATCCTTGAATTTTGAGATCCCCGATTATCTATATCTCTCAGCTCCATCTTTAAAACGTTTGGGTCCCCACGGATTTAGGATTAAGGTTTCTCATCCCAAAATTTTTACAAAGGAATACATTTAGTTTAGTCATTTTTATGGAAAATTTCCATTAACTATAATATTAAGGTAAGTCGGGTTAATTCGGCTAATCTTCACTTATTCGAAAGCTTAAATAACCGATGTCACCAGCTTTCAAATATGAAATATATAAGTTTTGTACAGTTTTTAATTGTTTAAAAATGATCACTATATTGTTATGCAAGTTTCTATTATCAAATTTCAACGAGTCGGGCGTCTTAGAAAGTCAAAAAAGCAAGTGTTTCATTTATTTGTTGAAATAAAAGCTAAAAAACCTAATTGGAAAGGTGAGGCTTTTTCCTTGAAATTAGTATGAAAGTAATATTAAAAATTATTTTTTTTTGTACTTTGTAGAAGCAAATACTTTCGCGTCTATAATTCAGCTAGTTCGGCCAATCTGTAAAAAAAATCTGATCTAATAAATATGAGAAGGTGTGAAATTCGTATTACTTTCACAAAGTCATTTATGTCGTATCTTTTTTCTGGGAAGAAACTTTAAAAATATGATTAGTAATAATCGATTTCATTGATCAAAATGAATTTTTCTTTCTACTTCATAAGATGAAGTAATATTGCAAATTATAAAAATACGGATGTTTTGAATTACCGACGTAAAAGATTTTATCGTAAATATTTGTACAAGAAATGGACTTTATCGTAGTCGATTAGGGGTGTGATAATCTTATTTAAGCTTGCTGAGTTTGTAAATACTTCACAGGAATTACAAAAATTTTCTTTGAAAATATTGTTTGGAATTATTATAATATTAAAGACTGAACATTTAAAAATTTAATTTGTGAAATTCCGTGTTAGAAAAACTCATGAGTTATTTTCAGACTAATGACATAAATGTAACATCGAGAATAAACGATGTACCCAGGTAAAAAGATATAGTGTACTAGTAATCACAAATGTAAAAAAATATATACGTTTTGTAATATGGGCTTGGTCACATGTGAGTGGAAAACTTTGCACCGTCATTATAAACAATATTCTTCTTATTATACGATTAATTCTTAATGCTATTTTAGGTTTACCAAACGAGGCGCAATCCTAATTGTACGCCCACACTGGCATCAGAAAGGAGACAATACATTAAAAGGGCATTATTTATATATTGCTTTAAATATGTAGCATTTATTTTAAATAGTATATGCGTGGCTACAGAATTCATTAAAGGATTTTCTAAATTTATACACCAAAACGGCGATTTCACGAAAACTTATAATAGCTCCTAGAATACTTTCGGAAATTCCTAGAAAAGAATTTACTTAACCAATAGGCGTACTTTTCATATTTCAATAAAAAGAAAACTGAACAATAAAAATATTGTTTTCTAGTTGATAAAACTTTTGGGAAGTCGAAAAATTATATCATACATTTATTTATTTTTATTTAAGAAGTTTTAAAGTGACGAATTTACAACACAATATAATATTTTCAGTCTCATTTTTTGCTTGAAAACGATTGAGTTCGAAATAATAATCACGTGGATAAAAAAGACAGTGACTTGCTTCAAATATCGTTATTGGGTTGGAATAGGCTGTTGGAACTCCACACGTCTATGTATACATGTGAAAACATCCCTTTAAGACCAAACATGGAACTTATTAAACTAAAACATAAGTTTATTTTTCAATTTCAGTTCTACAGAGATTTTCATAAAATTTCTCACAAATTCTTGACGAGTCTTAGCTAGGTCTAAACAGAATTAGACCTACATCTTAAATTTTTCTACCTGGATCTGAACTACTCCAAGATATGGATTTGCAGTGTAGGACGAAGGGATTCCGAAGGAAACCATCCATAGTGTCAATCTTAGGTAGGTCAGGAAAATGCATAGAGATGTAAATGAGGTATAGCTCATGGAAAACCCAAGGAGAAATCGACCGTACATATAATTTTCAAAATTTAAATCATAAATGTTTATGGGGCGTAGCTAGTAAGACACCGAAAATATTTGTATGACTAACACCTCAACAGCAATTTCAAACAGTTCGCATACAAACGATAATTCCAAGAAATTTGTCCACTTTTCGTCAATAATCGAATATTAAATAAACCATTAGGATAGCGTAAAATTTTCAAGAATCGATTCGAGGCATAATTAATATCTTAAAATAGAAAAGTTAGTCTGTTGTAATAATTTTCAACGCACTTTTCAAAGAATATCCGAAATGTTATGAAAATTGGATTTTTTTTGCGGGCGGCCAGTATTGCGAAACTTTCCCTTATACGACGTACAATTAACAAACATTGGAAGTAAAATTGGAAAAGTTTTACTAATGTTCAGGCGCAACGTTAATTTTAATGCCAAACTTTGAAACTTTCAGCTTTCATTAATAAATTGTAAAATTTAAAAAAAAAGGTCTCACATCGTGCAAATAAATTAGTCTCTGGTCTTTATGCATTTGGTTATACTGCAATCATATGGGCGCGAAAGCGATAAAAATACTTTCAGTCAGCATAGGATATTCAGTGTATAAGGAGGTCTTATATTCTCGAAGCGTGAAAATTGGGTTATAGTCGGAGCGGACGTAAACACAAGACAATGGTATATACAGCGGTGAACGTAAAATCGGAGCTGAATCGACTGGCGAGGCACGCCGGGCTTGTTGTTTGCTGCTCTGCGCACGTATAAGCACACACAATCCGGTCGGTGCGTTTCGCGGGCTGCGTGGGCGTCCGAAAGAGAGGGAAAGAGACGCTGTGTACCAGAGTATATCGGTAGGCGGGCAAACCGGCGAGGGATGCAGCTCCGACTCGTCGATAAGAGCCTGCACTCCGAGTTATAGCCTTTTCCGTCCCTCTCCTGCACGCACGTATATATACAGTCTCTCCGAGTCTATACATATGTATATAAGTACATATATACTCGGCTGCATCTCGTTTGCTTTGCCGCGCGGCCGGGCAAATAAGCTGCGGCACTCGCACACCTATCTCTCACGTACGTGCACGCAGGTAAAAGCCAGACTGTGTCCCTCTCGCGCCTTCGCGGCTTGGATAAATACTTATATATGCGCGCCGCGCGTGGGTATATATATCTGTATGTATGTGTGCGTTGCGTGAGCCGAGAAAGAGAAGGAGATAAACTGGCGCTCTCTCGCAGTCACGGAAAACTTCTGGGAGAGCGCGAAGAAAAACAAAATAGACACATAGGAGCTGAGCAAGAGGAAAACAGCGGATAGAAATCGCTCAATTCGAACGAAGAGCGCGGCGAGGGAAACCGGCCCGCGCAGTTTATTATCGCGCGCAGTACGTGTAATTGCTTTATCAAAAGTCTCGCTCGATATCGTGATATTTCATCACTCATATATACTCGATGCATGCAAGTACGCGGTTACGCGTGCACGAGGCCTCAATGAAATTCATTCAACTCTGGAAAAGCGCCTATAGGTTTAAGCTAAAAATAGCCCAGCTGTACTCTATGAATAAATAAATAGCAGCTGAAAATGGCCGTTTACTGGCGCATTATTACACACGATTAGCCTGCATTTGCATTATTAATTTATTTATAATGCAATTACCAATACTACGATAGATACTCATTTGCATGTATATATGCTTCGAACACTTTGAGAGCTCCGTCACATAAACTGTGCAGAGTTTCAAATGAAAGTCTAATTAGCTGGCGGGCTAATTGAAAAATGAGATTGATAACTATAAAACATGTACATTTTGAGCGCGCGCAGTTAGCTCTACAGAAGGTGCATATTCAATAAAGTAGTTGCGCATACATTAGTAGTAGGCCTATGCGCGCGCGTGCATATACATTAGGATCGATATCAATCGGCGTAACCTTTTCTTCTTCTTCTTCTTCTTCTTCTCCGTTTTTTGTTTACACAGCTTTTCGACATTTCGAGTATATAAGGCGAAGAAAAAAATGACGTAACTCGACGTGCGGCCAAGTGAGCGCGGCAGCTGAATCGCACAAGTGCACAGGCGGCGGCGGGGCAAAAGGGTACGGCAGACACGGCGTCAGGCGCACAGACAAAAGCAATTGAAAAGCGCAAGAACTCGCAAGGGATTGGCAATCGCTCGTTGCGGCGGCGGCGGCAGCGGCGTTCGATCTCCGGCGCGCGATAAAGCGAGACAAAACCGACTCGCCGTCCTCGTCTTTTACAAACTTTCACCGTCCGCTCGCTCTTTGCTCCGCGCTCGATCGGCCTCGCCGTTCTATAACTTTCCCTTTCTCGCTGTCTCGCTCCTTATACACTCGCAGGCGCGCTCTTTCCACCTCGCGAACGCGCGAGAGGACGGATCCTTATAAAACGCGAGCGAGAGGAAGGGGCTCGCGTATATTATAAGCGTACGAGTCCGCGCTTCCTGCTTCCGCGCTCGCGCGGGAAATTAAGCCGGACACGCGCGAGATCGCGTCTATAAATTCGTCGCTGAAGGAAGCACACGCCAAGCGCGAGCTTTCCATTCGGATTTCGCAACAGCTCGCAGACTCCGCGAGCGAGCGATTTTATCCTCTCGACTAGAAGCCTATAGATATATATATTGTAGGCATTTACGTGCCGCGGCACTTTGCAATGTCAATATTGTATATCCTTTAGAGGCTTGGCGAGATTATGAGATTCACGGTGCATCGAGACGCTCGTTCGCTATTCTAATCGGCTCTTTTCAGACTTGTATCTTGATTATTCGATTTCGCGTGTTTCTTTTCGCATCAAACACTTATATTTAGTGTTTAATTGGTGGTATCTTGAACTGTTACTCATGGACAAAAATTGACAAATCGGTATAATGCTGATGCGACTTTTCTTTGTGAATACTGTATACTTTGTCCAGTGTTGGAAATTGTTATATTTACTAAAAATATCATTCGCGTCAGTATTATTACATGACGATGCTTATTTGTGTTTGTTTGGTACCTTTGAAATTAAAAGTGTTACACTTACGTGCGAGCAGTGTGGGCTAAGTTATATTACATAATTATATTGGACATGATGAGCGAAAGCTCTTCGAGAAAGCAAAAGTGCTAATGTGTTTGGCAACGGTTTTTAAATAAGCAGCACTCTACTTTTTTCCAGACTGATCTCCGGTATTTGATCACTAAAATATGTCTTACTTCCGCCATTTTTTAATAGCTATTTTGAAATATATGTTTAAGCACGTACAATCTTCTTTTTTTTAAACGGTTTTTACATCTTCTTTGCCTTTTATATCTATATATAACAATTTTTAGAATTATTTCTGAAATTTTAACAATATAAATAAAAATATATAAAAAATATATAATAAATCTTATTACTACACTATTTTATTAAAATATTTTATGAATATTGACATAAAATATGTTAATTATGTCCAAGATGCACTTGATTAAAGCAATGTTGATGTTTTAAAAATTTTTTGTCAATTCCTTAGTTAATGTATGATTTAATAATATTCTAAAATCCCCTGCAGATGTACAAGGAGAGTTTGTAGTTAGCAGCTCAATGAAAGTGAAAGCGTTGATAGATAATTATAATTCTATACCCAGCGGTACACAAGTGTGTATGTTAAATGTACGGATGACTGTGCAATCATTTTTGTACGCTTAAATTGGGCTTTGATCGTTTCTGTACAGTAACATATTAAGCTTGTAATGATGCGTGCACGCTGCAAAAACTTATAAGCATCTAATGTAGGTCATGCAGATAATTTACTTGGAAAATACTTTTTAAACAATATATTATACTCCTTATTTATTTTTACCATTGTCGCAAAATAGAAAAATTAAAATACGTTATTTATTATCAAGAAACGAAAAAATCATGGTTCTTCGCTCGAACCTATCTTATCAAGAAAAAAAAGCATCAAAGCTTTGTGATGCCATTGCAGTGTGGTCTATACTCTTTTATAGCTAAGATACGCCGCTTTTAAAGCTTAGCTCCAGATTTTCGAATTGATAACGCACTGAAAAATATTTTTTTCTCGTGTTTTATTAGAAAAGTAATATTTTATTTTTATTATTGCTGAAAATAATGTCTGAATTCGTATAGCGTGCAGTATTAAATTTTAGTAATATTATACAATATTTAGGAAGTATTTATGCAAAAACATTTATCAAGTGCTTTATTTATTGCTGACTTTTCTATCCCTAAAGCCATTTATAATTTTCTTTTACATTATTCAGAGAATTCATATCATAATTTCTTCTTCAAATCACTTTTTGCTGACTTGAGAATTCAATGCAATAAGTGAACAAGGTCATTAAAAATTAGAAATGTCAACGAATAACGTTTTTAGAGACAGAATCTTCATAAATAGTAACGGAATTACGGGAAAGACGTCAGAATTGATAAATATCCAATATGTAACATTGCAAACGGACTTCAATACATAAGTGTTTGTCGTATTATTTTGTTCCATACAGCCGAGTCATTGACTTTACAATGATAAACTTATATCTACCGTTCATAGACATCATTGGACGATAAGATTCCACTTCAGTACTACAACGTAAAATAGCTATTATTTATGATAAAATTACCACAAATTGTTGTATGCTTTATTATTATAAAAATATAGCACTATAGGTCAAAGCTATAGACATCTGTCATAGTTTTTTTTATACCCGTTTTTGACAATGTACCGAATTTTCCATCATATTTAATATCCAACGAATTATACTATTTTTAACGTCTTTTTACTAAAACATTGGAAATTCGAATAATATAATATCGTATTGTCATACTATATTTAATTATCTACTTTTTAATCTAAATAATTCAATCTATTAATCTGGATCATAAGAAATTTTAATATCAGCTATCAGATTAATTAGTACAATATCTGAGTCGTTGATCGTGTAAATTAAGCCGATGATAAGTCATGTACAAAGAGATAATTTTTAATTAAAACCAGAAACACTGGTTACTTTTTGGTGATGTTTCAAGTAATATTTATTTATACAATGTTCCAGAACAGTGTTTTTCAAATTTTTTTATTTTATCTAATCTATATTTCAGCTGGACTACTACATATATTTGCTTTAATTTATGAATATTTTTACTTATTTTTAGTAATGTTTTCAATTTTCATACAGAGAAGTACAATATATTCACAATATTCAGGATATTAATTTAATTGAATAATTATTTTTACAAATATTTCATATAAATTCGACTTACCAAGCTACGTATATCTTACGTATTGGAAGCTATTACTTAACTTTAAGATGGATACTGACAATAACTCAATATATAAGAGTATGTACAGGACAATTTACAAAGAAAAAAAGTCTGGAGAAATCCTGTTGTTCTGGTGTACGTAATTTATTATTTTCTTGTGAATTCTGAGTCAGTGAAAGTAGTGTATGCAACATGGGTCTATATAATCTTCAAGTCAATAGTTACAATAGCAATTCATATAATATATGATGTACCTAATATTCATTGTTATTGCAATCTTTTTCTTTTCTTCTAATGGATAGCAAAAACTATATTTTGTAAAGAATAGTAATGCGGCAGAAAATATTTTTCTGTAAATTATTACAAAGTTACAAATAGCTATAATCCTGTCCACCAAATATTTCAAAG
The DNA here is from genome assembly GCA_030522905.1 of Torymus flavipes. Classification (NCBI taxonomy): domain Eukaryota; kingdom Metazoa; phylum Arthropoda; class Insecta; order Hymenoptera; family Torymidae; genus Torymus; species Torymus flavipes. The sequence goes on along the minus strand of JAPYZO010002743.1, from coordinate 5,532 downwards.
ATAATTACACATTTTTATTCTAATTTGAAATTAAAATTTATTCAGGCCTGAATAATCTTTCACGTTTGAAGCTGAAGATAAATTGCCTTTGTAACTTACTACAATATATATTGGGCTCAAAAACTGTATATATAAATTTTCATTCTCAAAGGACTTTCTTTTTCCTTTTCAGCAAATTGAAATTTCTTTTGTTACGAGTGAAGAAGTGGTGAGATTCGTATTACGTATGCAGCCTGTCTATGAATATAACTGCCAGGCCTATTTCACTTTCTTCAGTCGTTTGAATTTTGAGCCTTCAAACGTTTGAATGTATATAAAAATAATTATTTTGCAAATACTTTTTCAGGTATTATTATGCCAGCTTTGAAAAATTATTATTTTATATCTGGATTTTGCCTTCATTACATTGAGATGTTTTTATTCGAGTCGTAGAGTAATTGATTGAAGAAATCCCGCAACAGTTCATCAACAACATGTTTTATTTATAATTATTAATGACGTAGTATAGATTAAGATAACTTATCAATATTTTTATTGATATTTTCTCATTGACGAAGAAAGTATATTCAAATCAAAACAATAATTTAATAGTATCAACAGTCAATATCGTTTTGAAATTATTCGTATTCGCGTTCGCAACTCCTTCATTACGCACTTGAATAAAACGGTAAAATCTAGAAACCACGAGCATCGTTCGCTAATAATTAAAAAACAATATTTCACTGTCCACTTGTGTCACTTGGTTGACTCTCGGCAAATGGTTTCATTTATTCGCGCGTTTATCACGGGGCCCCGAGGAATCTGACATAATAACACAAACAACATTTTTGCCCCATTATATCCGCACCCAGTCTCGCGTTTCATATATATATAAGAGGTGTGAGAAGCATCCCAGTAAGTCGCACTTCAAGCACACAGACACTCATACATGTGGACGCAAATAAAAGTCTTCCCGTAGATACGCTCTTATCGCTCCTAAATTCGCGCGCGCACGCAGGAAAGCCCGCGCCGCATATAAGAGATATAGTCGGGAGGGAAAAAAAAAGGAAACGTGCCTTGCCGCTCACGTTTCGCCGTTCAATTGACGCGTGCATGTGCAGCCTTTCGCTTTTCCCCACCTTCCGCAGCGCGTGGTGTGACTCTGTTTTCGTGCGCGCGAAAAACTACACTGCATCGCGCCGCGAGCTTATCGTCCCACTATAATAAACTGCAAACCAAGTTATCGTTGTATACGCATGACTAAAAAATTCTCGAATTCCGAAACAGCCACAATAATGTCAACGTGACCGAATGCAAGTCTAAAAAACGCGCAAAAAATGCTCACGTACTTAAGTGCGCGATTAGCCCATTGAACTTGAGGTTTATCTGTGGTATTGGCGTCTCCACACATGGATAAGTGCAGTTTTCAAAACAATATTTCTCAAGTATAATAAATTCAAGAGGAAGCTCGTGTGCTTTATCTTCTGAACATATATATATACGCCAGTTAGACAGCACACTGTGCACAATGGAATAAATATAAGAGAATTACTCATCGGCTTATTGAAAAATGTGCCTCTACCTCTGCGCGTTCTGCATTGAAAAAAGGAAAGTGAATATAACCGTTCGCGCGCACGCGTATGTATGCTGAGGAATGGAAAATCGCGAAGGCGCGATCGCAGACGACGCGCGAGAGAGGGACTACGTTGCGTAAAAGCTTACAAGAGCCACGGGAGAGAGAGAGAGAGAGAGAGAGAGAGAGAGAGAAAGACCGCAGAGCGCAGTCGCGGAAGCGTATCGCGTTCTGGTGCGCGCGAATAATAAAGGACGCGAGGCAGCCTATCTCTATCTCGCTTTTCTCGCGGATACATGCGTGATGGCACATCTCCGCGCTCGATGGAATTTTCCACGCCGCACGTATATATCGTCGTCGTTCCCGCTCTTGCCGCGCTCGCGCACTTGACGTTGCGCTGTACATTATTTCGTGCAGCAGCGCTGGCTTTTTTTTTTGTTTTACGTTACCGATTTATGGGGACTTTCGTTTCTCTGTCATTTAGCCTTATTTCTGGAAAAACAACGACGACGGTGTGTTTGGAAGAGAGTATACTTGTAATAGAGGATAGATATTTGGTCTGGCGCGCTGGGGGGAAATGTAGTGAAACTTGCGTGATTGCGCAACTCGTCAATCATCCAGAGAGAAAGAAAGAGCGAAACTGAGAGAGTAAGAGAGAGAAAAAGTGAAGGTTTGACTGTATGTACACGCGCGGTGCTCGCAGCTCCCTTCGAGTGCTTTTTCAACTAATCATCATATTGTACGATAAATAACGTTTGAATAATAATGTTTTTGCCCCACTCTCGCTCTCTTACTTCTGTCTCCAAGTGAATTTTGTAACGCAGATTCACTCTTAAACACGCGCTCCAGCTCGGCTGCCAATTTCAAGCCTCGGCGTGATGAATCAGTTTTTCGCAAATTGTATCTCATGCCTGCAGCGGCACGTGACGCACGTCACACTGTGGGCTTAGAGCACGTTTGCCCTCTCGATTCTCATTGCCCCAAGTTCACTGCGGAGGCAGAAGCAGCAGCAGCAACAGTGACGACTATTATAATTGCGATTGCATTTTATCAAGTGCTGTATGATACGACTAAACAGCTCCCTCGTTCATTCAATGATTATATATACCTATATAGGTGTGGACGAGCGTTTGTGAGTAAACAACATCGGATTATTCAACGCTTCGTTTTCCCCCACTCTCGCGCTCTCTCGAAATTTCATCTGCGATTAAAGCACGATCGCGCAAGCGAGATATCTGCTGAGCGTATACAGAAGAAATCAGCAGCATGATGTCACGTTTTACATGAATTAATATCGCTCTTACGTTAGTCCTCGTCGTCGTCGTCGTCGTCGCGGTATGGAGATAAAGATTCATCGACTAAAATCTGCTGAATAACATCACGATTCTACAGAGCACGCGCGCGCGCGCGCGCGGAGCGAAATTTTATTTTAGCGTTACAACATTATACGTTAATGTTAAGCTTGATTACTCCAAAGATTATATTCGAATTTTCCACTTATTGTGCTGTATATGTACACCTCTGCAGGGGAATTCTGAGAAATTCTGCTACTCATAATAAATGAAGTAGTTTGAAGGATGTAAAAAAAGCTATTATAATCGAGTGTTTAATAAGAATTTAAAGTATAAAAGTATACAACCAGATTGTGGGCAATTATGCTTTGAATGAAATCGAGGCTTACTTATATCAGCAGCATAATAAATATCGTATTCTCTCAATACACAAAATCATCGCATTATAATGGTTTTATTCGAGTTGTAAGATGCTTATCTGAGACGCGAGGAGATATAATGAACTTTGTCCTCGTCGCACAACGACTCGAAGCTACGCGCATGTGCGCGAGGCGATGATCGTCGCGATTCCGCGTACATGTATATATAAGCAAACGGTAAATCTCAGGTGTGTCGCGGGTGATTAAACCGAGCTGGCGTAAATTCACATACATACATATACGGCGGTCTCTTGGAACACGCTGGCCTAAGGTAAATAAGAGACGAGAGAACGATACTCGCTCGCTCGGGGGTTAATCTCGCGCGCTCTCGGGTTCCCCTTCCGCGAGATAACCTCGCCTCGTCTTGCACACACACAGGCGAGATCGTAGCAACGAGAGATAAGAGAGGGAGAGGAGAGGAAGATAGTAGGCCCCACAATGACTGCTCTATCGGCCTCGGGTGCTGTCGAACCTCTTCCTCTGTATGCCACCATGTAAGTTTTTACGACACGAGCTCTATGGTAGCCCGACAGTCCGACTCTTTCATGAAAATCACTTATTCATTTTCTCCGAGACGAGTGTATATAATAGTAACAATGCTGCGCTTAGCATGTGCAGTCTGCTCATTGTCTGCTCACGCACTCGATTCTTTCTTCAATAATTCTGCCACATTCAACGTGCCTTCTTTACATACCACGCGCAGAATTTTTCAAAATAGAATAACTCTATATATTATATGAATAAAATACGTATTTGTCTTCGATACGTTGACTCCAAGTAGTGTTCGGATTATTAAAGAAATATATCTTATCCACGCTATTTTTTTACGATATAAGATACGACTATCTTAGCCTATATTTCATTCATATATACCACACACTATAAAAATATAGTATATATACTTGAAAGAGAGAGAGCGAGAGATACTACGCTCTTACGAAAAATGACTTTGGTTTTAATCGTTTCGTAATGACAGCTACGGCAGGACATATTTTTTTCCAGATATATTCTCCACATGCATTTAATGTTGTGCTTACAAAATTAGCGTACATGGATGGTGGTACATATGAGTTGCAACGATATGGTACGCGTGTTCTTGAATTTTTTATAACGCGTTACAGGCATATTTGCACATAAATAAATTACCGATGTTAACACGCAATATGCTGCCGTTGAAGGTGGCGTATAGCTAATTAGCCTCTTGGACTCGATACGTTATGATAATTCCTATATGTATATACAGTTTCCCAACGGCGGTCAGAGCCGCAGTGCAGCGCTGCGTGTGTATGATGGATATTACAGAATTTTCCGCAGCGCGTATATATATACGCACGCTGCAGAAAGATAAGGCAAATGAGATATTGACTGCATACACATTAATCACTGCATGTGTACGTATTGTGCTTTTGAAAATCCCTGGCATAACAGACACGCGGGTATATACGTCGTTGATTTCGTCACAGGCGGGACGATCAATTTTAGGGGCGCGGGCGAGTATAACGCAGCTCGTTAAAAGCACTTAGCCTTTATAGAATCGATTGTCAAGCGTCCGTGTATATATGTATACGGGCTTTTAAACTGGCTCAATCTGCAGTATTATATGCGTGTAACGTGCGAGCTCGTGAGAGAGAGAGAGAGAGAAAATAATAGAAATCGTATATATCTTGTGAGAAGTTTCGTGACGCAATAGCCTCGTGAGCGCGCAGCGGCGGCGCCGAGCGAGAGAGAGAGCACATTTTTCAGCGCTGCAGCTGATTTTCTTTTGTTTTTTCCTGACGCCGGTGACCTGGAAAGCGAAAAATTATTCTGCATGTAATAACCATCATATATCGGGCTCTGCCAGTTTTTATGATAATCTTGTTTACTAAGACATGCGTCGATAGTGGCAAGTAGGTGATAAAAAGCTGATATTCATACGGTGTTACACGCCTATGATGATGATGATGATGGCGAGTATGGGTATTTACAAGAGCGCGATCGAGAGCTATGGATTTTCAGACATATCCGCTGTGTTACGCAACTCCATACGGTTAATCGTAGAAATCGTTTTCGGCCGCGAGTTGTATAGTGAAAGTGTTGTCGTAAGTGTATATAGTCTCCTTTACGTATGTCGCTAAGTCCGCTGCGACGGAAGCCCCGGCCTTTTTTCCCGGCGAAGGTCAATTTCCTTTCAGAATAGCGTATAGCTATGTAGTAGGTATATATAGTTGTTAAAAGAGAGGAAGATTCGTTTTTATTTTCGTCCAACCGCGTTATGGCGCGGAACACA
>JAPYZO010002742.1:0-18169 GCA_030522905.1 Torymus flavipes | reverse complement strand
ATATTCTCACGAAGCCCAAGTTCGACAGAGGCTATCTCACCGTCAGGTGCACGACCTTCGCTATAGCCACCGATAGATATATAGTCTCCGTCACTCGTAGCTGAAAACGTCATTTCACAAGAAGTTCCCTGAGAGTTACATGTCTAATATATATACATCGGCACGGCGTTGGGCCTTTAAAGGGACTGCGGGCAGTGCCAAGGGACCCGTGCGCACAGGCTATAAACGACCGACGACTCGTGATCCCGAATAAGTTAGCCTGATTTGCGCGCCGGTTGACACTGTTGTATAGATGGCAGAGCGCGCCCGAATCCTACACCCCGCCTATACAGCAGAACAATGAGAGAAGTTTGCTGGTGCCTTCCCTCTCTCTTTCTCTGTGGGTGTGTGTGTATTTGCAAGGGATGCCGTGGCGGCATTTACCACCCAGAGTCTTTTCTCGAGACTTTAAATCTCCCACTCGCTTCGTCTTCGTCGCGCGGCACAAAGTTTCACGCCTTGGAAGAGGGATGAAAAACGAAGGTGCTGTATATAGCTATAATATGTGTAGAGCTGCGAGGCACGCGCGGGCAGATGAGAGACACACAAGTGCACAAGGCCTTCAAAGAGAGACGATGGCAGAGCAGACGCTCATGTGCAAATATGTAGTAGGGGATATAATGGCTCTTTTCACCTGTTTTTACACGGGATCCTCTATATGTGCCGAGAATTTTCGAGTCCGTTTGTCTGTAAATATCCTCCAGATAAGATATGAGATTTCCTTGCCGGCGAGCCGCGCGTTCGATTTCGAGTGGCACTCGACAGGTCTCTTGATAAGGGCAATGTATACATAGAGATTGCCGATGCACTTAAACTGTTATATGTTCGAGTGTGCGATGGTAGTGTTATCCACTTAAATTTTCGGATTTTTTTTCTGTAATATAGGTATTGTTACTAAATTCAGAAGATTAATTGATGAAGGGATTTGGCTATGATAGAAAACTGAATAAAATTTCTGTAATTTTACGTAAAACTTAGAAGACTATGAGGATTTGTATGCTGCATTTTTCGTTTATCTGAGTTATACATTATCAAAATAATAACGAAACAAAATGTCGGGCAAGAGATAGTTTTTCCTCATTCCTTCCATCATGCTAAAACGAAAAAAAAACGATAGATATTTTGAAATTCTATAAAAATATAGGCAATTTAAATCACCAAACACATCCCCACGGAATATTCACTTATCCCGTCCCGCAGGTCTAAGCCTATGAGCGTTTAATGGGATTTCGTCTGACCCTTCGCAGACGCGCGTATATAAGTCCCCGTGACAAAAGCAGGTAAGCTGCCCCGAGCACGAACTTCCGTACAGGTATATGTACACACAATATAATATATATATACGCGACTTCCAAGTGCATCACATCATTCCCAACCATATAGTCGTAAAAACATTGCACGCAACGACCACGACGTCGTCGTCGCCATAACGGAATAAGAAAAAGAAGACGCGCGGAATCGAGTTACGAGGCCGGGGGGGAGAATTTTCGCCGCGCCAGAGGGAAATGCGAGCGCGCGCGAGCGAAAATAATGACGCCATGGGGGTGTGGATGGGGAAGAAAGAAAGTTCGAGCAGGGGAAAACGTACGTGAGCGGGAATCCGAATGCCGCGTCGTGGGAGAATGAAATCGGCGCGTAGAAAAATATACGACGACGCGTATATAGCGCAGATCTTCGCGTTTATTTAAGGCGCAGACGGAAGAAGAAGAAAAAATTAAGGTGCTCTACCCTTAAGCCCGACGTTGAGGCAGGGATTCGGCGTGTTCGATTTAAATTAGCTCCTCAAGGGGGAAGAGAGAGAAAGAGGCGGTGAGTCTCATTTCGCGAGGGGAGAGACGTTTAACGCGCCCGCGCAAAATCAACGAACTGACGCGAGCGCACGGCGAATGGTAAAGTAGCAATTCGCAGCTTCCCTTCTATCCTTCCCTCTCTCTCTCATTCTATTTCTTTTTCTGTCTTCGGGAATGGAAATCGTTACGCCGGGCCAAACGTTCGTCAGCGCGCGCGCCAGCGAACTCGCCGAAGAAAGTATAGCGACTATCAATGATGGGAAAAAGAAGCGTGCCTACATCAAATGGATTTTAAATTTATACCGAAGCGCGTTGTCTGCTTCTCTTTCCGCGTCTTCTGGTGCTGCTCTGGCATAATAATGCAAAAGGTTGAAAGAGAAGGATAGAAGCCGCCTTTCGTGATTCGGCATAATTTAATTGTGAATTATCGAGCGAGACTCGTGGAGCGCAAGACTCCGCACTTAGTGAGAGTGTAAAAGCCCGACGGATAGTGCCATATGAATCATGCCGATCTCTCATAGTACTCGAAAGTAAGCGCAATGTCTCGGCTAATAGCTTGGAACCCGCATTATTCCTTTTAAGAATCTATATACATGTAATTAAACAATCAAATTTTTTTCTATATGTTCTCTCTCAATTTTACATTTCATGTAACTTTTGGGTACTTGAAGATTGAGAAGAAGAAAAATCTTTGCGCTGAGCGGAAGTATGATTATCCTTATATATGTATATTATAAACAATGATATAAACGATAACAACAATGGCTTTTAATTTTCTGGACTCGTATAATAATATACGTAAAAAAATTCAAATTTCATTGCTTTACTTGCACTATACCGTTTTATTCAAGAACCCAAATAATATTTATTTAGTCAATTCAATAATCAAATTACTTTAGATCTGTATATACACCTATAAATGATTTCAGTTTAGTGCAATATATACAAAAATATTCAATACAAGGTTGTGTTTCGTTTTGGCCCGGGCACACTCTATTTATAGAAAAATCATATCTTTGACAGCATAACTTGGAAGGTAAAATGAATAAATATTTATATTTTAATATACTTTTCGGGTTTTTGGTATAGTACGTATTCCGAGTTTATAATATTAAATTTAAACATATTCTCAAATATTTATATTTACCATGCAAACTTCGTAGTTTCGTATTGTTATTTTTCTATATACAATATTACTCATATTCTCTGTACACTTTAAATAAGGAGCAAGATAACATTAAAAAAATCGATACTCTGTTAAACATGTTTACCGTAATAATTTATATTTTGATAAAAGAAAAAAAAAACACAGGAAAAAATCAGATTTTCTCATAGAGCTCGCTGCAATTGAAAGCCGAGCAAAGTATATCCATCGCGTAACGTGCGGAAATCGAGTCAGCTGCGATAAAAACGGCAAAATAGAACTCTTAGCCGACCGAGTCGTCGTAATTTCTTGGAAAAAGTACGGTGTCACGATTTTTCCCTTCGCAACTCTCGCGCGTATACGAGCACAATCCGATCCCGTCGTTTCTATATATTTCTACTACAATACAGCAAATGTAGCAAGGACGCGGGGAGACAACTTCCTCCCCTTCGGCGCACACGCGTTTTCTTTTGGCTCTGCACGGAGTACAGCGCAAAGGCTGCGACGTATGTAGCCACGTCACTCCTAACGCAAGCAATAAGAAAGCGGGGGATTGGTAAACATAAAATATGAAATGCTTCCTCGATGTAACAAGAATATGAATTATTTAATAGCGACGTGTGTTACTTTGCCCAGATATATTGGTGCTGTGCGGTGCAATAACAGAAAAAGTCAGACTCTTGTAACTTTTATGGCGGCAACGTAATGCAGCGTGCAATATTTTTTATGGAGATAGATCTGTATGGCTCTAAAATTAGTTTGATTTATTAGACGATATCATTTATGTTTTTCTAGATATATTCCGACATGTACACAAGTTATTAATTATTCAAATGACACGTACTGTTGGAAATATTCTTCATATTTGGCATATAATTCATTCATCTGCATTTTATATACTACTGTAAATTATATTTGGCATATAATTCATTCATCTGCATTTTATATACTACTGTAAATTATTAAGAACAAGTCGGAGTTTGCATTCACTTATGTCCTTACTAATATTGAATAATTTCTTTTTTATCTTTTTCATTATTAAATTTATATTGTTCTCTAATTTATTTTGAATTAAAAATATGTAATTAAAATAGTCCAGAAAATGCATAAAAATTGAAACTAAAAGAACCAAACATGCAATGCAAGGATTTTGTGCAATGCAAGGATTTTGACATTCAAGAAATTTATTACCAAATTACATAAATAAAAAAGAAAAATCCAAAAAACCATATTAAATATTCTTATTAACATTAACAAAATTATCTATTTGCATTTTCACTTGACCACTGTGTATATTAGCTTTTCTACAAAAGGATAACTGAATTTCAAGATTCAAAACATTGTATAGGATTTGCGCGCACATTATGGCATCGTCAAACAGCATCCCAGACATTCAATTCACTCGTTCCCTCCCTGTACAAACATCAAACCCACACAAGGCTAAAAGCTCGCCAAGTAGAGAGGGCGGAGGGGGGGGGGAGAGAGTAGCTGCTCTCGCTTTCCTTTTGACCAACGTCGACGACAACGACACACAGCGAGAAATGGAGAACGAGCGAGAAGAAAAGAGAAAGAGAGAGAGAGAGAGAAGGAAGTCTAACGATGGTAGGCGTGGGGTCTCTGTGGTGCCTTTGTCCGGCGCAGGCCGCCTCAAATTATGTCGAACGGAGACCGAAATCACCCCCGTCCGGTAATTGGCGCTCGCGGGAGCTATTTGTTTTGTGTCGCTGCTGCAGCGCGCCGACGACCGACAGATGGCCCACGCACGCGCTGCGATAACAACGTTGCGAAAATGGCCCGATAAATGAGAAGGGGCCGAAGGAGAAGGTATAGGGGGAGAACGTGTTCCTTTTCCGGGAATTCAATTCAATTTAAAAGTCGATTCGACAGTTGTCGCATCGGCTGGCCGACTTCGATTTCCACTAACGCATGAGACTTTCTTTCTGCCCCGCGGCTGTCGTTGCGGAGCTTTCTTTTGTTACGCCGGGCGTGAAACGATCAATATTTTGATTTTTCATTATTGCGCGCTTGGCCATTGTGACAAATATTATGTACGACGCGCCCGCATTGCTCCGAGTTTTTCATTATAGGAATTCCTGCAACGGTAAATTTAGATTGACACTGCAATTTTCTTTTATTCATTTCGCAAGTTTACAATATATATAGTACATTTGTTTCTTATTTTTAGAAAGTTATGACGGATATTTTTATAATTGAATTAAATTTTCCTTTGTTAATTCTATTAAAATTATATTTATTCCGAGAATTTCAATATTACCGAGCTGTTTCTATCATTCAACAAGTATTTCTATAAAAGGTTATGTGCAGGTGAACGGCAGGATTTGATATTGTTCTCGAAACGATTTTCAATGATGAAATATTCACGAAAAGCATTACTAGCTAATTTCACAGTTAAATATTTTAGTTGCTGACTGCATTAACAAGAATTATTAAGTATCCGGTTGAACGATCGTTGAATTTATTTCATCATACGATTACCGCTAATTGAAATAATTTGAAAACCGTTTTGTACACAAATGATACTATTCAAATTATACCTATCTGCTACAGAAAATTTCAGTTCGTTTTATTTATCTACAAAATTATCACCAAATAATTTCCAGCAATACATGTACATTAAATGTTGATCCCTCTTTATACTGACGAGACTGAGGCAACGTTGTACACTTTTTGGTCGTAAATAATTTTGTTATGGTTAAATTTAATTTATAATTTTAGTCACTTAAAGATAGGGATTGGGTAAATAAATTGACTTTTTCACGTCGTATTTCCGCAGAATATAAATTTATTGCACATAAGCATCCACCTACCCGCGTAAAAAAAGTTAATACAGATGGGTAATACATGCGTGATGTATGAGTAATATAACGCCACAGCGCTGGAGCCATATATTGCACACATTATAAGTATATGGGCAAAATATTGTTGATATACACAGTCAATATATTGCCTTACTCAGATGTAATATCAACTTGAAAAGAAATTCCAGTATACATCGCCCCAAATCGCTCATCACACTTCCATTAATTAACAAACTCTCCAACAACCTCGCAATTCTAAACATTACATTCAAACACCGAGCATAAGAATAAAAAACAACCATTTCACCACAGGGAAAATCTTACACGCCGGACGAGCGAAGAAAGCAGCGCTGTAAGTATACAGATACGCCGGCAAATGCGAAGGAAAACGACGTGTCGCACAGCAGAACGTCCACCAACGTCTATAGAGGTATGTAGGGAAAAAGATGCCAGAAAAACCGTTCTCGCATACACACACACACATACGGCCACCTACGAGCTTTCACGAGTTGCCGGTATCTCCTTTGGAGGTGCAGGACACCGTTTTCTCGTCGGCGACTATATGACCGGTGATGAGGCGACGAGGCGGGAGGCGAGACTCCCGCAGACTCGTTTGCGCGCGGCGATTGCGTTTGATTTTTCGTGAAAGCAGAAGCAGCAGCCGGCGGGAGACGTCCCAATGTCCACGTCGGCGTTCCTCGCGTTCTTTCACTCGGGGGCTCTATACGTGTGGCCCGAGAGGGACCTGCATGAGACTCTCCGGATCGTTGGGAATTTTCGGCTCGCGTTGGGTCGGCTACGTATATAGCTATACAGTGTGGCTTCTTTTCTCAACAGAGTTTTCTTACATACGGTCTTTTATGGGAAAATTGTGTGTGTGTATGTACAGATGCGACAACAATGTGTGAAGCGTGGTGAGAATTTTCCGGGCTTGTTATGGCTGGTCGAGCCTCGAGAGCTAATTTGCCTTTTGAAATACTGGAGTCGACTTGATGATACTCTTAAGGCATAACTCGTCATGTACGGAATCGTATTCTTCATTTGAATATTTACGTGAAATATATTTTCTTTTTTCGATAAAAGGAGTGTCTTTGTGGTGAATAATACTATTACCATGAGAATATCGAATGAAGGTAGAATACGTAAAACTAACTTTTTGATAATAATGATTTGTAACTTATCGTTTCAAGTGAGCATTGCAAATTGAATGATGGAATGATTCAATAGGGATCTACGCGACCCCACTAATTGACCATTGCCCTTTTCTATATATGTAAAAGCGAATGTTGTAAAAATGGTATCGCTTGAATAAAACCTTGAATTCAAATTTCGCATAAAAAATATTTCAAACCTACAGCTCCACAGATGTCTATGCGATTTAAATATACTAATGGACAGCTCAAACATATATCAATCGAAAATACCCGCTATATACACTCCCATTGAAGTAAAACCAGCCAGAGAGTTTAGCTTTTCAAAGGACACGACATGTAGCTCGCTAAAGAGAAAAAAAAGAAATCAAAGGTGATCGATCGCACATATAGACTCGAGGGCAAAGAAAAGCATTGAAGCAGAGTCTTGGCCCCGCGTGAGCGAAAGGTGAGGCAAAGCCCCCGGTGTAAAACGACGTGATCGCGTGGTAACGAATCGCTTGTTGGTTTGTCGCATTATATTTGCTCTGGCTCGTGAAATCGGTTTACCTATATATGTGTGTACACACGCGTGGCCTTGCCTCGAGAAGGGAAGGACCGCCGCTTAGCGGATCATAATGGAAGATCTGAGACGGTTATTAGCTCGGACACACATACAAGGAAACCCACGGTTTTCGCCAAAAATACCAGAAAGATCCTCCTTTCTCTTTCTTATTTTCTCGCTCGTTGACGAAACAGCGCGGTAGCGGCTTTGATGGCTTTATCGACCCTCTGGGACCGTCTCCCTTCCTCGTCTACGGAAGAAAGAGAGAGAGAAAGAGTCGTCTCTTTCCTGAATTGTGGACGCGCGCGCGCGCGCACGCATTCTCTCGCGCCCCCTGACAGAGAGAAAGAGAGAGAGAGAGAGGACACGCGCAGTCTGTTGTGTGTCACGTTCTTTGAATTATATGCGGAACTTCTTTGCGTATGTATATACATAGGTATACATATATAAATGCGCCGTTGCGTGCACTGGCTTTATTCATCACTCGAGATTCGGAGAAAATCGAGGAGAATTGTTACGGGATTCTCTTTTCATGCCGCTTTAAAAGTTAAGTCCCCCTCCAAAATTCCACGGGGGGATTTAACGCAGCCCAAAGATCGTAGACGTCGTTCTTAAATACTTTTCATTTTAATCGAATTATCGAATTTGTCGGTCCTTCTGTGGCGCACGACGAATTTACACCAGAGTCGTTCAATAGGTCGTACACTTTGTGGACTGCGTTTAAAATGCGCGCGCACATTATCATTAGCAAGTATTATTTCACTTCGAAAGGATGCGATCCTGTATAACCGCGTAATTACAAAGCATTTGCCATGAATGAATCGATATTAATATATTATAAACCCAATGATAGAATCTGCCAAATTATATATAATATGTCTTAACATTATAATGAGATTGATATATATGAAATCGCGTATGTGCTTAAATTATGAATGTATAATGATTGTTCGATAATTTCCTTCAATTATTATTATATTTATTGCTCGATTAATTTTAGAATATTCTCTCGAATAATCGATACGAATCTTATATTAACACTTGTTACGGAACGCTTATCAGAAATAATTATAAACGCAGATTATACATAAATGATTTTAATATGATATGTATATGGAAAAGAATAGAACAAAGAGAAATGAAATGGGTTGCGCAGAGAGTTAATTTTCCATGTTTATTGAGGATCAATTAGTGATTCATGATGACGAGAGAAACAGGTCACAGAATTGGAAAAAATTGTCTTAAAAAGTGATTTTTGTAATTCTTCATTTCCGTATTTGCACGCTGAACAACGCGGTAAAATGTATAATTCAACATATTATAAAACAAAGAATTTAACAATCTCAACAAGGTGACACTTATATAGTTGAGAATCTTTTACCTTCATTTATTTCCATTGGACGGTAAAGCATTCCACCAATTACGAGGAAAAACCTCGCCACGACGTATGGCAACACACGTGCGCCTATATCACGACTGACCATTGTCACCCACGCAATTTGACCGACGCGTTTCAAAGAAGTCAGCTCGCACCTCGTGTTTTCCAACGCCACGCGGTTTGGGACGCGCATAACAGCCTCGCTGCTCCCTCAAAAGCACCGCAAACAAAGTTTTCGCACATAGAGAGAGGGAGAGAGATGCCGACAGCCCCTGCATTTGTCAGCGACCGGTTTCATGTGCGCGCGTTTGTAAGCAATTCGCGTGCGCGCTCGGTCACAAAGCAATCGGCGTATATATAACATGCGCGCGTTTGAAGCCTCGATGACGGACTTTTGAGAGCGAAGTAGAGAGAGAGAGAGAACGAGAGAGATACCCGACAACCCAAAATCGTCGGGCAAACGGTATGATGAGAGTGTATGTGTGTGAGAGAGAGAGAACGGCGATTGATTGCGAAAACTTTGCGTGAATGGCCTAGTGCAAATGAACGGCCCTCTCTAGCCCATTGTCGAGGGGTAATGTAAACGTAGGCCAGCTCGTGTTGGAGAGTGAGAAAGAAATTGAAGCTTTGCAAGTAGTTTGGGGGAGAGTAGCGTTTATGCGGGTTTCATTCTCGTATAGTCGATGAAAATTGGGCAAACAGAAGCGTGATTGAACATTTTATATAGAATATTAAAAAATTCAGTCTCTTGCTATATGAATATTTATTGTATCTATTCTGTTTAATAAGAAGAAACGAACATTCAATTTTTTTTCTTTTTAAAAAATGTTATATTGATAAACTCTTATCCGACGTATCGATAAATATTTACTGACAGAGTAAAAACTTTGCACTCTACTTTATTAATCGTCTTTTGTTTGCGATAAAATATTTTATCTCAAATGTTATACAATGAATAAAGTTAAAAGTCTTATCATTTAATTTATTTATTTTCTTGAGCACATTAAAAAGCATTCAAATATTTGATAGTCTTATTCATATTGCAGATTTTCCTTATTTAGACCCATGTATATAAATTCAAGGCTTAAGTAAATAACTTATTATTTTGCAAATTTTCTTGAATAATTATTTATGCTCCATAAAAATAATTCCTTCTACAACAGGAAACACTTAAAGTAAATAATAAATAATATCCCGTTATCGAAAATAGACTTATTTAAGCCTAAAATACTGCATTAAGAGCGTAAACCCATTCACGCAATAAAATTCTCCTCAAGTCCATAAATTACCCCTAACGCCCCTTAATTGTTTTACTTAATAAAATTTATCCCGTAATAATTGGGATTAAACGTGCATCAAGTTTCCTCGACCTGCTGCTGCTGCTGCTGCTGTTGCCGCAGGAAACCATTGCGAATATTTCGAGGAGAGCAGGAGGCGCGCATCTCGCTCCGCGCGAAATTAGCGATTCCTCTTCCAGGTGCGGATGCGCACCTGCTGCACATATGGAGAACGCATTACCGGCGTTATTTATGTAGTCCCTCCTGCGCATTGTCTTCGCTCGAGTTTCAAGATTTCGCGCGATAATTAATAAACAGCGGTTGTTTATTGTACACGTCAGTATTTAAAGTGTTTGATAAATATTTTAAACAATTAGAGTATAATAATTTGTTATATTTTTACTCATACTAATAGATGAGTAAGGAAATGAAATAATGAAGGTTGAAATGAAATTCTAAATTTAACATTAATTTTGTACGCCGTATAAAATTATTAATTAAAATTTTATTAAAATTTATTAACAGATAAAAGATAATATATTTGATGTATATTTCCGTACGCTTAATTAATATCATGCACTTTACTTTACTTCTTTTTATAAGATTCTCAGAATAGGTAACATGAACATACCAGAAATAAAAGTGGAATATAAATTAATAAGCCATAATATGAACGCAGATTATTTTTGTATTTACATAATTAACATATTTACTTAATATGTAATATAAATACAGTAGTGAAACAAAACAATGCCGTATTATTGACAAATGTTTAGATCTAAACGTAACATACACAAATCAAATTAAATCATACCTATATACATGAAAAGATTGTTAGTGAAAAAGAATATTGATATTATTATCTGATATATTTCGAAAACACATTTATTTATTTTATATTTGATAAAGATATTACATCGTGTTTAAAAATTCAGCATTTATACATGCTTAAAATAGGCAATGAAAAATCTAACCTTGATTATCGCGAGCTCATCGCCTTTGCAGCGTATAATTTTGACCATAATTGCCAAATCGTTGCTAAACTGCCTATATCGGCAATGCGAAACAAAAAATCGCCGAAAAACGACAGTTTTGACCCCAGAAAGTGGACGAATCCTCCGTCGAGCGATAAGGGCACAAAGCTGAACATAAAGCAAGAGAAACGGCAACACACGCAACACATAACGGCAAAGAAAAAGAAAAGCACTACAACAAAACGAAAAAAAAAGAAAACAATAATTCGGCGAACCAGCAAAATATGTGAAGAGTCTATACAAGAGAAAACACACGCGCACCGAAACGTATTATATAGCTGCTCACACACCTGTGGCTCCCGCGTGTAGCTTCGGCAGCAGGGCGAGAGGTGGCGGCAGGTACTGGGACAACTTACCGCTTTACCAGAGGCCGAGGGTGGCAGCACCGAGCAGAGCCAATGCTAGAGCTTTCTGTCGAACGATAAGAGCGAGCTTTCACGTTGCCAGCAAAGCTCGCGGTGCGGGTAATTCAGGAAGCATACGCGCGTGGTAAGTCAGGTTCTCCAGCTGCGTTAGCTGTTGCTTTTGTTTTACCGCGAGTGATAATGGGGAATCGTGTGGTATTAGTAGCTGATAAGGAGCCCACGCTTTTCTGCTAAGTAACAAGCAGATGTTTTAGGCTCGATAGATCAGCGTTTATACGAAAAAGGAATTCATCAATGTTATTTAATATTTGTAATGAAAATCGTTTTTTAGAATCAAAGGATCAAAACATTTTTCCCCGTGTGTATGAGACTACTGCTGCGACATCTCGACAGCATATATTGGTATTCAAATATTAGTTATGCGATTTCTTGTATGATAAAGCTAATACTACCCAATTTTGCAAAATACACGTGAAAGAGCTTTTTATAACGTACATTTTCTTTTCTAAAAAATTTAAACTTTCATGACCTAGTATTTTTTGATAATAAATAATATGAAAATGAAAATTTCGTTGCTCTTTCAATAACAGAATCAAACAATATTATTTAAGTTTTTCGTGTTTTTACTAACACTCTTCCACATTTCAGCTATACATGGAATCTTGTTTTATAAAACTTATGATTTAAAAAAACGCCCCATTCCTTTTTTTAATTTAATAACTCCAACAAAATATCCAGGGTATTATTACAAAATTTTAATACATTATGAAATTTATGAAGTACTTTAATAAAGTAAAATTTTTAAAAGGCTATCTTGGTTTGTTCACAAGAAAAAGATTGTTATAAAATAAAAATACAATTCAGTTATTTAATGCATAACAAGAGTAAAAACTAACATATTTTCATGTAATTTTCAGCAGAATCTGTTTATTACGTTCGAAAACCTTAATGGTGAAATTTTTTTTTTTATATTTTATCAAATCAAGACTTTTGAAGAAAAACATTACAAGGAGAATTCTATTGAAATTCCCTAACGGTTTCTGAGGTATACGAAGTTTTTTGAAATACAAACTTATCGTATCATTATTTTTAAAATATTTTTTCAAAAATTTCGATGATAAGAAATAATATTTTGTTTATTTTATTCTGAATAAATTATTTTCAAAATGATAGCCTACTAAAGTTGAGTTTACTCAATAGTTTCAAATTGTACATTTATCTAACCGTCAATATGAATATTATATTTTGTATGAAATTTCCATACGAAGATGATAGCATTTGCAATTCAATATGCGTGCACTCTAATTTAAGCATAAATTAGACCACATCAATCCAATGAAAATAAACTCCGATTTATACAGAGACAAGTAGTAAAGATCTGCCCCATTGGTTCACAAATCAATGAAGCAAAACGATGGTTTTCATTTTTTGCCACTCGATTAAGAAAAAATCTAGTGAATTAAAGAGTACACGCAAACTCAAAGAACTAGAAGTAGACGAAGAAGAAGAAACAACTACAGACACGTGCAGCCGTCCTTGCCTGGAAGATGAGCGCGTAATTAAGAGCGACTCCGTTCTAGAGATACGGTGTGGACGAGAGGTGCGTGTCGTCGAGACGATCGCGAGATCTAGATAACGAGCCGTTCGCCGAGTCTGACGCCTCTCTTGGCCTAGCTGACTAGTAACTGTGCGTCTCTCCCTCTCTCTCTCTCTCTCTTCCTTTCCTTGACTTTCAGTACGGTGTTCGGTTTGTTTATGAGATTCGCAAGTGAGAGTCTGATACACATATTCGGGTGAGGAAAGAGAAAGTGAGAGGAATGAGGCATAGAGATGAGGGTGTTCTGATCAATTTAAACGTGAGTAATTTTAAAAATAGGATTTATGGAATAGTAACGTTAAAAAAACGTGGAGAGGAAATTTATAACAAATAAAAGGATCCAACTATTACCGTTGATTAAATCGTATTTGTTGCAAAACGGTCTTTTACTTATATTTCTTCTGATAATTATACAAATATTTTACCCTCAGAAATTGATTTTCAGATTTCTATTTAGAGACTGTGGCTATGTTTGTGTTTATGTTTTTGTATACGTATATCGGTATCATATTGCACGTACAATCATAACCATAAGCTAATTTATTTTTCAGAAATACTTATCTTTTGCAAAAATCAAGTACATTTACAAATAAACAAAACTACCTTAAAACCTTTTTTTAATTGACTTTTTTCGAATCTAAAATGTGCAATGAAACTTCTTGCAAGTGTAAAAGCCCTGAAAAGGGGTAAGAAGAGAAGAGAGGATCAGAAAATTCTGCCAAGAAAGAAAACAAGATGCGTATGTAAAAAAAAAGGAGTAAGAGAAAAATAATTCCAACCCTTCTCGGCAGGACCAGAATTCCAGGCTCGTTAATCTCCTCGTTGTCTGTCTTTCTGTTTCGTTCCCTTTACGTCTTTATTTCATGTGAGCGCCAGGCATGGCTACAACGTCGTGCCAGCTAATTTACGACGCGATTTGACTGAAAATGCGAGCAAGCAAGTGGATCGTGAATTACTTGATTTTTCATCTTTTTCTCTTCTTAAGCATCGTTACATTCTGCACACTCGTGTGCTGCAAATCCAGTTGTTTTTTGTTAAAGCTTTGTGACCCCGGGAAAGTATTTTTAATATTATTTTAGCTAAATAATTTAATAATTGTAATATTTATCTAAATAAATTATTTATAAAAACTTAAAAGATATTATTTTTTAATAAATTTCTGCTTGAATGTGTGTGCGAATTTTTCAATTTTTCAGGTTGTAAGTTGGTGAAATATTAGGAATAGTTTATTTATTAGTTTAATGAAGATGATAAAATGTAACAAAAAATGTTAATCTATAATTATTATATTAATTTTGTTTATAAATGAAACTACACCGAAGTTTTAAAATAAGTTGAAACATTTTTCCCTTTCAATATAATTTAATTATTACTGTCAGAGTGAAAAGCGAAATCATCTATCACCAGGCTGGACGAATGTTATCTCTGTGCCCGAAAGGGCCCAAAAAAAGTTAAATCAACATTCTAAGAAGAAGAATTTCAAAGTGCGCGACGGAACACGATTTCCTTATCTAGTGAAGATATTGATTAATGAATTACTCTTATAAAATCCGACACGGTCCCATCCACGACGTTTAAAAAATTCTGTCTCTTCTCGGTCCTCTTGCACACCAAAATTGGGGTATGCGACCCGCTGGTGTTCCTCCTTTTCCTTATCTCAAGTGTTTCAAGATTGAGTATGTTTTGTTTCTATTGCCCCTAATTAGATGCCGTTTAAAAGTCCCCTAACCTAACGAATCGACTGGTTCATTTCTTTTAAAAAAGAAGAGATGCAGATTCATAAAAGGAATAGATGAAATCGTGGTAGGCAGAGAAACGCAAGGGTCCAAGATAATCTTAAGGCGAACGAGTTAAAAAAAGAAGATTAATGTAAAATTACTGTTAATAAAGATGAACAAGGATTGTAATTAATTAATTCTTCGATTAACTTGAACACTTTTAAAAGATTTATATGATACGTTACATTATTTGACTACGAATATCAGAAATCAATTCATGCTGATTTTATATTTGTTCGCACTATTTATTATTGATTAATTGAAATATATTAGTTATATTGAATTTGACCCGTTGACCTGCAAGCGATATGTAAATACACAAGCAATTTCCAAGTTAAAGTTTCAAATAACTTGTATTGAAAACAGTTTTATACTGAAAATAATAAATAAGCAGTAGCCAAGAAAATATTTAATACGATTTATATGCGGTTTTTTTCACAGAGCTTGTATCCTTGTATACTCAATACTTTATGTAAAGTACTTATTTGTTCCGATAAATGGAAAAACAATTTTTTTCTGTAATTTCATATGAGTTTTTGAACGTGAATAAATAAATCCGCATAAATAAAAAATGTGAATAAAGGCACTTATGTTATTGATTAAACGAAAATGATTTCAAACCATAATTAAATATTCATTTTTATTCTGATAGTGAATATTATCAAGAAGTAAAATTTTTATTTAAAAATTCTAGATAATCCCTGATAAGTCCACTCCAGTATCCCAAACGTAAGTCTTTCACTAAAATTTATTTAATTGTTTTTTAATTTTTATATTTTAATAATTTTCCTAAACCTTTCAATATAAAAAAACAAGAGAATAAAACAATAGTATGAAAGTTTAGTAGCATGTATATGATAGTTTTAAACATTTTTAAAAACTATGTTTGTAACAGGCAACAGAATTTTTTCTAATAAATTTCATACTATTTTTGTTATATGAATTATATTCCACTGTTAGAGAAACCTATGGCTATGAATCTAGAATGGAAACCTTAAAGTATAATAGATTTTTACTCTTATATTGTATAATTGAAATTATGGTCGACTTTTGAATGGACGCAGACATATTACAAATGTTAGTGTAAAAAGGAAAATTTATTCAAAATCAGGAAAAAGGAATGATGATTGATTAATGAACATGATGTAAATATTTAGAAAATATATGTACAGAGTAGTAACAATTTAGTTACTTATGAACTTCAGATAAGAATTATTTAAAATTTAAGAGATTTAAAGGTGAAAAATAATTGGATTAAGTACTTAACATTAGCTTAAACACTTTTTGTGTCAAGTCAATCATACGCCCTATATAATACTTACGAAAAGTGAACTGCTATCTCCAAATCTATATCTCCAATCTATACGAGTGTTGATAAAAGTGTACGGAATACACCGAGATGGGAAAAGGTATCCATTTCAAAGTGTCTTCCGAAACCTATGTCAGGTCGTTTTTACCGAGAGACTGCTCTTATGACTCACTCGTCCCCGAGAGATGGAGCGAAACCGAAGCTGACACGAGCCTCAAAACATGAAATGCGCACCGGGCCACGCACGCGGAGGCCAGGTACGTAAATTTATTATCTTGAAAACTTTCGACTTTTAGCCGACGTTATACTCTCGCGTGAGCGCGCAGTGCGATAAGATAAGCACGGTGAGCAAGGAACAAGGATAACTATCCCGACCTTCGGAATTTTTTCCCTTTGTTTTTTTTTCTCGCGATTAGGGACCCATATATTTTGCACTTTCTAATACTCGACTAGCCAGATTGAAAACTCATCTTACGGAGGTTGGGTTAAATTTACTTTCAGCCAGTCTTCAGTCTAGTCGTCATAGGACTAGAATGATTTATTGGTGCTGGCACGTTAAACGCTTTTTAATTACTTTATGCGGAGAGAAATTCTTAGGGGGTAAAATCTAAGAAAACTTAGTACTTTTAATTTTCAAAAGCAAAACATTGAATAATAAATTTTTTTTTTAAGTTTTAGTAGTAAATTTTAATTTTGCACATTAAAACCTTCTAAATCCTTTGAAACTCTTGATGATTTAGTAAAAAATCCATTTTGTGGTAATGTTGAAAAAATCACTTTCTAATATTTTTTCAATAATATATATGTATAAGCTTTTAATTTCGTATGTATTCATATGAAAATATTGATTTAAATCAAGGATTGTTTGAAACTATAATAATGTCACTTCAACGTATTGTTGAACGTCGAAATCTGTTTAACAGTGAAGTAAGTATAAAGCTATACAGTATATTTTACACGCTATCGGTAGGCACATGAGAATTGTGACTTTTGCGGAAGGTGCGCTAAAGTCAAAGGCATTTGTGGCTCAACGAGAATCGATCCGATCGCAGATAAGAGAGTTCCTAAAAGATATTCAAGAATGCTTTTAGGCGAGTGTCGTCGAGCGACGACACTCGCCTGCCCTAATAGGCTGACCATGTCCAGCTTTTTGGTTGACTTTGGTGCTCTTGTCGACCTTTTTTTTCATTCATTTTGAATAAATTGCAGTGGCGTGAACCATGTGGTATATATATTCAATCTATAAAAGCCAATTATATGTATTTACAGTTTGCATAATATTTTTACTGGCTTGATGGCGATTAAGGGACAATTTGTAGGTTACTTTTGTTCAAACGTATATATCTAATTTTTAAGAAACTTAAAAAACATTATTTTATGAAATATATATTTAAAAGTGGGTTTATTTAGTAGCAAGTGAAGCATTAAAATATATATTTCTAAATAGTACTTTGATCGACTCTGTTGTGACTACAAAGGATTAACGCATACATTATCTACTAATTTTGTTTTTTATTATGTATAATTTAGCTATTTTTCAGAACGACAAAGAAGACGTAGTAAAGTTTCTTTGAAGAGCTAAATTTTTTACAAATGGTATGAAAGAAAAAATATCTATCTCTAGTGACAACCACGGGAATGTGAATGTTTGTTCGTTTTCATAGTCTTATTTTCTTCTGTATCCTTCTTCACTTTATCTCGGGTAACACGTTCCACGAAAAGAGTCCTTGTAAAACTGATAGCGTGATGGGTTTGGGACTTTATCTATAAATAATCGCGACTTGAATGTTAACAAGCGATGGTTGAAATTGAAATCACTGTCGCGTTGATAGCGAATTCTTCGGAAGCTTTGGAATTCCGACTCGTGCGTGGGAACTGGTATCGAGAAACATGATGAGAACATTTTTTGTAAAAATAATAAAATGTAACTACATGAATGAGGTA
>JAPYZO010002741.1:0-14811 GCA_030522905.1 Torymus flavipes | reverse complement strand
ACTCTCCAATGCCCGAGTCAATCCGTTTCCCGGAGGGTGTGCACTCTCCTTGTAAGTATATAATATATTGTTGGGACTATTTTGCATGTATACTGTACGTGAACTTGTTATTGTGATAGGGTTGATTTTAACTCAAAGGTATAGGAACAATGTTATGATGATTCATCGATGATGAGGTTGATTTTAGGTATGATAAGGTATTATACTATTAAATTTTAAAAAGTTACTTTTAGCATTATATCTAAAACCTATACTATCTTGTGTAGTTGTAATCTTGTTACTCCAATGGAATAATGAGTTGTAACATAATAGAATCAGTTTTTTTTAAATTTTATTATTCTTTTTTACTGTGGATAACGATCTTTGAGTGACGCCAACGTTTCGGGAGAGTAATTGGATTATTGGGGACATGCCCCTTCACACAGAGGGAAGAAAATCTTTGTATTAAAGAAACGTCATTTACTATAAAGTAACGGACGTTTGGATACGCGACAAACGAATATTCGTTTACAGTAAAATCATATTTTCTAATAGTAATTTCTTAACTGTTAAGGAATATTACTTTATTATAAAGAAATATTGTTTAATATAAAGAAATGTCGTTAACTATTAAGAAATATAACTTTGGCACAAAATCATCATACTTTTAATGCAAAAATTTTCTTTTCTCTGTGCAGGGCTGCACACAGAGAAAAGAAAATCTTTACATTAAAGAAACGTCATTAACTATAAACGAACGGTCGTTTGGATACGGACAAATGAATGTTAAATTGTAGAAAATTTGAACTAATGAGCTGCGTCTTAACTGTTAAGGAAATTACTTAATTATTAAAAAATATTGTTAACTATTAAGAAATATATATTTTAGCACAAATAACATCAGGAATTTATAGTTAGAAAAGTAGATTTTTAATGTAAAGATTTTCTTTTCTCAGTGCATAGAGAAACAAAAAAAAATTTTAACGTAAAAAGATATATGAATTGATATTAGAATGTTTACCTTGTAAACTAATTTTGAGTTTATTTTTGTTCGTGACACCACTTACGAAAAACACTGAAAAGTACCATATAAAATAGACAATAGAAATAGAACTAAAAATAAGGTAACTCGAGGTAATTCAGTCACCGTAAGCGGGAAATGTTTCGTATGTTTTAATGCAAAAGCATGTTGAGAAAAAAGTGTTAAAGGGACATGAAAATATAGTATGTCTTCTACGAAGAAAAAGAAGTTGAGGATGCTCCGAGAATAATATTGACTTCACACAAAGCTAAAATGTAAAAAGTGGGTTTTTGACTATATGCTTCGTCATGTATAGTTAAATCGGTCAAATTAATCCGAAAATTTCTTCATTTCCGTTAAAGTAAAAACCTCGACAAAGGTAAACATTCTTTAAAATACAATCGATCTCCTACTACAAAAAAATTCCAGATTCTAATTCATAAATGAAATTGCCTAGTTAAGAGCTAAATGAAAAAAACTACGGCTAACGGTGTACTTGGCGCGTGTGTGTGGCCAATACATTTTTTACATTGTTTAGCTACTTATATGTCTAATTAAGCTTTCCCATAAAGTGTGACCGAAGAAAGAAATTAGGAAGAAAGAAATGTATGGACGAATTGCCTCGTGTTAGCTCAGTTAAAAAAAGATGAACTACCATAGTCTCCCGTGCATATATCACTCATTGTTGTCGAAGAATGTGGGTATATCTTTATTATTTCTCTATGTATAGCCATGAAAAGTATAGGTCAACAATCCTTTCGAAACGTTGACAAAATCCTACCTTAATCATCATTTTTCACACTTAATTTCAAGTACATTCTTTCTGTAAAAGCCCTCGTTAAAAACGAAAAATCTGAATCTCTTATTTCAGGGCAAGAAGGTACGGCGAAGAGCCTGTCGGCGAGCTCGTGCTCGAACGGCGGCGGGGGTGGAGGTGGGGGCGGAGGTGGCGCGAGCAGCGGCGGTGGCGGCACCGGTGGCAAGCTCAAGCGCGTGCGCACCATTTTCACGGCCGAGCAATTGGAGCGGCTCGAGGGCGAGTTCGCACGGCAACAGTACATGGTGAGTGGTTCGCTATATATAATTTTTTGAAATAATTGAAGATTATCATGGATCTTACCTCGAAAAATAATCGATAATAAAGTGAATTGTCAGTAAACATCTGTGATATTAACGATTCTAGAGAGGCTGTCCATAAAAATGAAAATACTTATATGCTTTTGAAAGAAAATGTAATAGAATCATTAGCTTTCGAGTTCCTGAAAAATCATTTCCAATTCTTTAAAATAGACGTTAGACCTTAAACATTGAAGAACAAATTAAGGCACACACCCATTTCAATGTCTGTACTTGTCTTTGGAGCGCTCCCGTGATAACATCGAATCGGAATTATTGTCTCTTTTGTGCTTCTGGAACTATATAAAAAATGAAGTTTAGAAAAATTTTAAAATTAGGATTCAACGCTAAATAAATCGGATCTCCGTCCAAGATCCATCTCACAAGAAAAGAAATAAAAAAATGTTTAAATTAACTTGTGTGTTTGCACAGGTCGGCCCGGAACGACTCTACCTAGCGCACGCGCTTCGACTGACCGAGGCCCAGGTGAAGGTCTGGTTCCAGAACCGGCGGATAAAGTGGCGCAAGTTGAACCACGAGCAGGCCAGTCAGAGGCTGCACGAGCTTCATCAGACCACTATGACGCCGGCCGAGCGCGAGGACAGCAACGAGAACGGCACCGAGTGGTGAAACAATTGAGTGAAGCGTCTGACTGTTCTGTCTGTTTACTACTTGGTGAGGAAGTGAGGGCTGTATTGACTGTTACTAGAAAAAGTGTGAGGCGGTTGTGAGTGAGTGTTGAGGTAATTAGAACAGTTTGGTTCTTTATGTCAAAAATTTACTTTCGTTTCGTTGAAATATTCATCTGTATGTTAATTGGAAGCTTGTTAACTTGAATACAAATCGATTCAATAGAACAAGTAACGTCTTAATTGCACTTATATGGACGTAGAATCAATATCTTTTGTACATTGAAATGACGAAAAATTTCTTTGTAAATTTCGTTTGAGGAATGATGATAGAGACCGCTCACTTCATGATCTACGCTATACTGCACAAAATGTATAAACGAAAATCACTTCGATGTAGAGATTATAAATGATGTACCGAGGACAAACCGAATTAACCAAAAACTGCGAAACTACGACTAGCGTGAGTGTGTAGAGAGTTTATTTCTAAGTAAATCCTATAGCTGTCACTTTCTTTACGCGTATTATATATAAGTATTATAGGGCCGACACGTTGATTTATTTCGAAGAAATTGTTATACCGATGTAGAGACATTATTTATGATTGTTTTAAAAGAGACATTACATGCATGGTGAACTTTCTCCCGAGTGTATAATAAACCGACTTTTTTCAAATTATTTATTAGGCTGTAACTTATTTGTGTAAGTGTAGAGGAAAAGTTTATCGATATATAATTGCAATAACGATGTGACGTATGGAAAACAGGGAACAGGCGTATATTATTATGGAATCGTGGATACCTGATAACTTTTATTTTTACACAAGGAATTCGTTATTCTATTCCTTTGTATCATTCACTGTAAAATAATGTTATGCATAATCTGTAATTTGTTATACTTATATTACATAGAATAACATTCGAAAAACATTGATGTGAAAAATTATTCATCATTTGCGTTTAGTGTTATAGACCTATAAACAAAAATGAAAAGCGTATTTCAGATTAAAGAGTTCAAACATATCTCCGAAGAACGTAACGTCGGTGCGCGGCGTAAGAAGATGAATCATGAGCCACGCGACGGGATAATCCAGTGTAGAAGTGTCAAAAATGAAATCTCTTTCCAATTAAAACGACGATTTCAATTTGTTCTTCAGTAATAATAAGGTAAGCTTAAGTTTTATCTTGAAGAATAAGTCAGAATAAGTCTGTTTTCATCGAACACAAGTGCGATTCACGAAATTGCGACGAAAAGTCCCCCTATTTTTTGTAGGGGGCACCGGCATTTCTCATAGTTTCACAATTTATTTTCTTTGATTTTCGTACATTATTTTCTTTAATTCTTCAACTTGAATAAAAAATATAGTTTTTACTTGGTTACCATATGGCGCTATCAATTCTGTAGAGAAATGAGAAAGCTCTCATAGATGTAGACCTACCCTTTTTATTATGTAAATTTTGCGATTATCAAGCTCTTTGCTTTTCGTATCATGAGCGATCATTATTTAAATTCAAAAGTTAACTTCATGCAAATATTTTAATGGCTTAAGAACAAAAATAAAAACAATGAAAAATGATATAAAATTTTCGAAAATATCCTAATATCGATTCTCATTGACTTTCATAATATTGTTTTCATTCATTCGCGTAACTTATAATACCTTTAATGAAAGAATCGTTTGATCGTATTTCTATGAGATTTCCTGTCACATATGACCTATTTAATGAAATAAATTTTTATTGCTTAAGCTATTAGTATAGAGTATCAATGGCATTCACTTTTTGTTACAGGAGCACTAAAACGAAGCAACTCTAGAATCCTGCACGATAACTATCACCAGCCAGAAGTATTTAAATAATTAGTCGAATTGAATTCAGTAATTAAAAGATAAAATTGTCGTTCTTAAACGGCATAAGTGACAAAATGTGCAATGACTCTGTGAGCTTTGGAATTATATCGTTGATTTGTATCATGTTCTGGCGAAAATGTGTTTAATATTTGGAGGTTTCGATTAATGTAATATAATTATTAACACAATCAAAAGGTAAGAAGTAAACATTTTTAATTGACCAACGATATAATTTTCGAGTATTATTTACGATATGTATTTACCAACTTCTCAGGCTTTTATATTTGGATAACGAAATAAAAATGTTGTTTAAAATAATACATTTTATTTGTTTAATTATATACACCTATAAATGACTTTAACATTACTTTAGTATGTATAAATGAAATTCATGTGATCAGGGTAAGACAATCAACTAAAAGTAAATAACAATAGTGCGGTGGCCAGAGGGGTAATTGAGCCATGTTAAGATCCATAGCTGCATCAAAGTTTTTTTAATGTACTTATTTTGCCCTTTTGAATATGAATTTCAAAGGTCGAGTATCGTATGATAGTCAGATAATTTTTATAAACAATTATAAAAAAATTAACTTCATTGATGAAAAAAATATATGGTTATATTTTTGAACCATTTTGAGTAAAAAATGTTCTTACACATTTTAACGTACGCCCTATATTTTTCAAGTAAAAAATTTAAAATTTTTTTAAATAGCAATTTTTTTTTTACTTGAAACTTTAGATTGTACCTTAGAACATGTAGGAATGTTTTTTTACTTAAAATGGATCAAAGAATGCGATTATATTTTTTTCTAAATTGATAAAGTTGATTTTCTCTAATTGTTTATAATAGAAAATTTAACAATTTTTTACTCGAAAACTATTGGTCGTACGTTAAAGTGTGTGATAATATTTTCTTTTTTAGTTTCATAAAGTTAAGTTTCTAATTGTTTATAAAATTGTTTATAATAACCTGACCATCGTTCGAGGTACGAGTGGTACGACACTCTACCCCCGGAAATCAGCTCAAAATACAGAAAACTTTGGTGGAACCATAGACCTCGAACAGCAAACTGCCACGAAAACCCTCTTTACTCATTTTGTTATGAATGTTAGCGAACTACTCATTCCATACCTAACCACACTTTTTTCCATACGAATAACAAAAATTTCTAACCATAAATAATAAAAGCAATAGGTCGCATAAAAATAATAACAACAGTCTGCCTGACCAACCGAGCCAGCTAATCGCAGATGTCGCCTCATCCCAGGCGCGCACACATCACCTGCCCTCCTCCGACCTCCTCCCGCCGCCCACATAATATATGCCCTCACATCCATAAGAAGGCCGGTAAAAGGTAGAGGCTGCTTTCCGAAATTCATTTTTATTTTACATTTGGCAATGTTGGCAACAGCTGATTTCATTTTCTAACAGAATAGCGTAATCTGTGTAACTTTGATAGACACAGCCTCAACGTTGCCAAATGTAAGATGATGAAAATAAATTTCAGAAAGCATCACTCTGCCGGTGGCGAACTGATGAATTACCTGCTTTCTTATTCGCGCTTAATTCGAATTCTTGCACGTTAAACATTGAATAACATATTTTGATTTTTAGTAAATCCAAATAATCGAGGGAGATTCAAACAATAAAATTAAAAATTGGAAATCCATATCCTCTGAGGCTTCTACTTACATATGAAAATACAATTTAATAAAATATTTTTACTTTAGCAAATTGTATAAAGAAATTTTTTAGCTTTATAAATTATCATAATTGTGAGAAATTCTTTATTATCACCTATAGAAAATTATATTTGCATCGTAATCATTTGTTTAAATATGATAACATACATGTATAGCAGATTGAAACTTAAATTTTCTTAACACAAACCGATCTTTTACTATGGATAAATATAGATAAAGTAAAATTTAAATTCTTTTAACATAAACCGATCTTTTATTATGAATATGAAAAATAAAAATGCCATGTTTGGCACTTGTGTTTTTTTAAATACGGCTTTGTTTTGATACTGAAATTTTCATCCAATGAAATACCGGCAAGCAGCTATTTTTACAATGGTACCAATCTGTATAGGTACTTTTTATGTGGAATATAGGGTCTTTTTGTTTACTTAATATAATAATGTCATGTCTCTCAATAAAAAAACTATTAACATTACTAATGTTTTGACTACATATAAGTGAATAATGAATATGAATTTATATACTCACTTTTATATAACTTTTATATATTAATTCGCAGTTTTTGATACAGTTTACATCTACAACTAAAGTCAAATAGATAATTTGGTTAGAAAGTTTATTCTTTCGTCCACGTGTGTATCGAACATCATACGTCTAGTACCTACACATGGAGTCTCTCGCTTGGCAGCTTATTCTTTTGCTATAGATAAACATTAAATGGTTTTTGTGATGAGAAAGTTTCGTTCAAGAATCAAGTAAACAGTGGAGAAACAAAGAAGAGAGATTTCGAGAAGACAATAGACAATTAAATAGAAGATTTGGACTGCATCCTACTAAATTTTTTAACTACTTAAGGCAAAAAACTATTTTGATCATTAATTTGAAATCGTGATTATTCGTCGTCGATGTGTTTCTGCA
Organism: Torymus flavipes; assembly: GCA_030522905.1. Taxonomy (NCBI): domain Eukaryota; kingdom Metazoa; phylum Arthropoda; class Insecta; order Hymenoptera; family Torymidae; genus Torymus; species Torymus flavipes. The sequence continues at coordinate 7,595 of JAPYZO010002741.1, read as the reverse complement.
GAAAGAATTCACCTGTAGAAGTATGGTTCGATGTGGAAGTAGTTATGAAGCTTTATGTATTGCAATCAAACGTAATTGGACTGACACAGTTGTAAAAATACTGAATCAACCTGGAGCTTTGATTATAGATGAGACTTGGAGTGATTACATTCTCCTGGTCAGAGCACTTCACCGAAGACAGAGAGACATTGTAAAATTACTACTGAGAAATGGCTGCCGGGTCAATACTACAAACAATACAAATGTCTTTTGTACACCGCTTTACTATGCTGTTAAATATAGAGATTATGAATTGATTAGATTATTATTGAGCCAAGGTGCCTTGATTAATGGCAAGGATTTTAATCAAGAAACGTCACTATGCTTAGCACTGAAGATAAAAAATAATGACATAATTGATCTTATAATGTCTAAATATTGTAATCAAATTATGGATGTGAACTGTGATAGTGATGATGACTACTATGCTCTAACTGCTGCATGCCTAAATAATGATTTGAATATAATTGAAAGATTGATAGAACATGGTATTGATATTAATAAGTTGCTGCATTTTGAATTAGAAGATGAGCTTGACTTTACAGCTTTACATTTTGCTGTGAAGACTATAAACTATGAGTTAATTGACTTGCTCTTGGCAAACGGAGCCAGTGTTAATATAAAAGATGCAAACCAACAGACACCACTACATTTAGCGCTTTATATTAGAGAGAGGCATCCCAACTCAATGTCTCGTCACAAAGTAATGCAGAAGCTTTTAGATACCTTCAGAAATATAGAAGAAAACATAATTGATAAAAATGGAGTATCCCATTTTCATATAGCATGCACAAGTGATGCATGTGTAATTGATGAGCAATTAGTAAAGAAAGGGGTTAATATAAATATCCAGATCAAATCTATATCACCTGCATATCCTGGCTATACACCATTACATTTAGCTATAGAATATAAAAATCAAAGCATTGTTAAATTTCTTTTGAATCATGGAGCTCAAATCACCATTCCAAATGAAGATAGTCACACTCCTTTACATCTTGCATTTTTTGTCTTACAATCAGATCATAATTTTATAAATTCAATTTTAAAATATGTACCAACAAATATTAATTGTGCCAATAGATATGGATTAACACATTTGCACATTGCTGCTGCTATGAATGAAGTAACTGTAATAAAAAAATTTATTGAAGCTGGCTTTGATATTAATATTCAAGTACATTCAGACTCACAAAAATGTCCCGGTTACACACCTCTCCATTTTGCAGTTGCTTTCAACCAGAAGGAAGCAGTTGCATGCCTTCTACAAAATGATGCAAACATAAATATTAGAGCAGAAGCAGGCTTCACACCCCTTCATTTAGCATGCCAACAAGATGCTAAAAAAGTGAATTATTTAATTAGGAAATCAATCCATAATACTGAAACTGGATTTTGTATGTGTTTTGAAGAAGACAGTTATATAAATGCTTTCAAAAAGCGTTCAAAAGAAATTTTACATTACATGGATACACAAGAAGATCAGATAGAAATTGTTGATTTACTTGTAACATATAATAGCAATGTAGATTTTCAAGATGATGATGGTAGAACACCATTGTTTCATGCTTGTGACATTGATCGTAATACATTCCAATGTAAATTTCGAATTATTTATAATGATCAAGAAAAATTACAACACGTAGTTAGCATATTTGATAAAATATGTCAAAGGCGTCGTAAAATTATTGAAATTCTGTTGAAATACAAACCTAACTTGCATGTCTGTGATAAAAATGGTAATAATATACTGCATCATCTTACTGGTGTAATTAGTCAATATCATGATGGTGAAATAGAGCAAATAGCTGAAAAGCTAATTAAAAATGGAGCAGATCTTAATATTAAAAATCGATTTGGGTCAAATCCTCTTCATATTGCTACAAAAAAAGGTTTTTACAGTATGGCCAGAATATTTATAGAGTATAATGTAGATATAAATCAATCTGAGTCTCGAATGCTACGTACTCCTCTTCATTTATGTGTCCTAGACACACTCCTACCCCCTGTAAATGATTCCATTATTGCAGCTTTAGTGCAGAAGGGAGCAGATGTAAATATTCGAATGATTGATGGTAGAACACCACTGCACATAGCAGCTAGTAAGCGCTCTTCAAGCAGCAATCTTGCAATAATGCTGGAAGCTAATGGTGATGTCGAACTTCAAGATACTAATGACAGGACTGCACTGCATTTGGCTTGCATAAATAGAAATTCTGGTAACATTGATCTTTTGCTTGAATATGGAGCAGACATTAATATACTTGATGATGATGGAAAGACCGCATTCTATTACTTTTATGAATACCAAACAAATTTATTAAAATCTGTTAATGTAGCTAATCGAAAACTCAATGTTATTTATAATTTCTTCCAAAATCATATAACTCGACTAAGATTCATAAATCTTTCTGTTAGTAATGAGAATATGGTATACTATACAGAACTGAGAGATAGTCTTACACGTTCCGGATTAATTCATTATCCAGATAAAAAATTTGTTCCTCCTGGTAAACTGTATACCGAAGAAGATGTTATTAAAAGATGTCAAGTGGAGCTAGAACATTTAAAATTACTACGAATTAGCAAGTATAGTACTATGTATGACATATTATTTAAGGATTTAAATAAAATAACACTGTATGTTGATAATGAAAAATTTCATAGAAATTTGCAGTCTAAAACTTTTAGTGAGGATTTTATGCTGTATGGCTTTTTACTTAAATTACAATTGAAACGAGGCTTGGAGAGAAGTGAGATACTTGTGCCTGCTCGAAAAGCTATGGAAATCTTACTAGGTAAAGAATTTCCAGATGAATTTTTAGATCCAATTTTTAAGTATTTGAACAGTAATGATTTGAAAAATATCATTATGGCAAAAGATGTTATTCTGCCAAAAAGCACGAGTACTTCTTCGAATCATGGATAAAGTAATCTCAAAATTACTAAGTACTCCTATGTATATGAACCGGCACTTTGGTAGAGTAGAAAAACTGCACCTCGATGCAATGCGATGTGCACACTTTAGTATTTGAATGGGTGACCACAGGAAACCTTATGCAACTTCGGCGATCAGGTGATTTTTCGCTCTAAACAAAGTATTGGCTAGGTGACTTGAATATGTTTTTGGTGTCTAAGCCTATGGAATGTGAAAGTATCTAAAACGTATATTCAGACACCGAGTGAGAATGGATCGAATGCAGCAAATGAGTTCTTAGCTGTGTCCAAGAGACGTGAATGAACCCCAAATATCTATTACTACCTATTTTCACATGTGATATGATTGAAGTTATTTTATTTTTTTATCGAATTTTATTTAGTTGAACGAGCAATATTGCCCTTCATACAATAATTATTACTATAATAGATTAGGTGATAATAATTTATGATCATTATATTAAAGCACATTAAAACTAGCAATATATTAACAGTGTTCAATGCGCAGTAACAATACGTGAGTCGTATATATATTCTAAAGTTGTGGAGGGAGTAAGTAATATAACTTATCGCAAAAGAAAGATTCGATTATTTGGCTATTAATGTAGTTCTAAGTAGTTGTTCTTAATTTTATGGTATAGTAAACAACATTATGATAATAGTTAATGAGTGACTTGAAGGTTTGCAAATTATAGATAACCACAATTTCAGAATAATTATGTATAAATCTTCTTATTATAGTTCAGTTTAGCAGGTTCAGTACAGATAATGTATAAGAAAAAATTCATTCAGTTTCACAATGAAAAGGAATCGGCAATATTTTCAGTTTTAGTTATTCCTAATGATGTGTATCATTATGTCTGATGTGAAAAGCGTTATAAGACAAAAGTTTTCAAAGTTTTTTTGTTTCACTGTAATCTAAAGTATGGCCAATTTCATGAGTTATATTTGACTCATGCTATATACTGAACCTGTTAAATGCTAAAATATAGTTATAATGAATATACTGTTTAAAACTATAATGCTTCAAGAAAAAATATAGTATTATATTTAATTATGATTTCATACTTATGAAAAGTAACTATTTGCTCTCTGCTATATAGAGCTATAAAGAATTATTTTCAAATAGAACAAAGTTTTGCATACGAAGATTGAAAAAGTGTTTGTATAAAAAATAAAATTTATAAATAATTGTTTGTGGAAAAATAAAATTTATATTGACCATATTGATAAATACAAAATAAATGTTGGTTTATGTGCAATTCTGAAAAAATTTTCCCCTAACTCGGTCATGGACGAAAAAAATTTGGAACCCAGGAAAACAGTCTTGTGATACAGTTTTAACCACACATCAATTTTTCTTATGGAAATTTAACATGGGAAAAATAGATGAAAAGTAGTCACTGGTGATGAACCAACCGCAAACTATTAAAGATGCTAACAAATATATTCCACAAAAAAGCGATTAAAGCAAAAAAAAAGATCTTTAATTTAAGGTGATGTAAAACTCTAATTTCAATATTATTTAAATCAACATTCAAACGTTTATTTGGAAAAGACGAACGTCAAGCGCTCCGAACACGTAAACACTATATTCAGAATTTTTTTTGAGTGATTCTATTAGCATTTTCGTTAGCTACTATATGCTCATTTTAAAAGTAGGTCAATTGCAGAGACCTACTTACCGACAGTACAATTTTTATTTAATTAAATAAAATCTCATGATTTTTTTGGAAACAGACGAACGTCGAGCGCTCCGTATATGTAAATACTATACTCATTTCTTTTTTTTTAAGTAATTCTATTATTTTTTGCAAAAGATATAGGACTCTAAAATTATGTCGGTAAGCACATTATAACAGAATTAAGCGATTTTTTAACATATTTTTAATTCTTAAGATTTTTACAATTTTTTGTCATTTTTTACTTTTTGTCCATTTTTTCCATATTAAATTTCAATAAGAAAAATTGATGTGTGGTTAAAACTGTAACACAAGGCCATTCCCTAGTTTCCAAAATTTTTTTTCAATTACTTATTGTATAATCTTCTATCTATAGAACAAAAAGAAGATTATTGCAGAGGCCTCAAATTTTTTTTTCGTTGTTTTTATGACCGAGTTAAAGGAAATTTTTTCGAGAATTGGAAATATAAAAGCTGCAAAAATATTCTATTTTATACTGTATTTTGCTCAGTTATTAGTTTAATAAATTAATCTAATTAGTTTAATGAATTAATCTAATTAGTTTAATGAATTAATCTAATTAGTTTAAAATTAAACTTGTAAAAGATTTAACAAATTAAACTAGAATTAAAAATTTAATTAATATAATGCATTACTTGTAATCTTTCCAACATCCAAACTCATTCTAAACCAATTGTTTAATATTCATATACATTATGTAATTATTTCTCGTCTAATGAAAAACTATGAAAATTTATGAAAAATCATGAAAATAAATTAAACATCCGTATTCTAAGAATTTTTCATAAGTTTAGGAGTGCAAGTTTTTTATGAGTTAAAGGTTTTTATGGGTTTTTACAATTTTTCATATCCCGAGATTGCGATGAAAACTAGTATAGTTCGCGAGTTTGCGTCAAACACTAGCTCTGTTGAAAAACATCATATAACAGTTACTTGATCGTCATCTCCGAAATCACACCAAAAAGTCATTTTTACATGATTTTTCATATCATTGACATAGGTATGATTCTCACCTGACTTTCATGTTACTAATTTGTTAAATATTAATTCAAATAATTTCGTAAAATGACTCAATTCAAGATTATGGAAATAAAATCAATGGAAATGATTTATATAAAGCTTTACTCTAGATCCAACAGACAGAAACGGAAGTGCAAAAGGATGAACGCGACGATGCCCCTACTGAAAATGCTCAGCACATAATTAGGTGAAAATCAGGGAAAAACTTCATCTGATTTTCAGATGATTATCAGCTGATTTTTATCTGAAAATTATGTTAATATTTTTATTTATTATTAATAAATATTGATATTTATTATTGTTAATCTTAAATTCTTTTTATTTAATTTTTCATTTCTAAATTATGACAACTAATTCAAAACTTTGCTAGTGTTTACATTGTATCAACGCACATTAGTTATAATCGTAGATTTAAGTAAATGAATGATAATAATAATTCATTTATTTATCTTCCAGAAAATATTTACATTTACATTATTAGTAAATTTACATAAGTAATAAATAATAATAATTATTTGAATAAATATTTAACAAATATTTGGAACATAAACGTGACATGAGAATCATGTGAAAATCTTATAAAAAAATCATTTGACTTTTTAGCGTGATTTCGGTGAATCAAGTGGTTGTCATTTATGATTTTTTTAACACTGCAAGAATGAATAGTGAAATTATATGACGAAAAGTAGCAATATTGGTATGTGACCGCGCTAATATTCGAATGTAAATCAATAATATTTTTTGCCTTAATCAAAGACCATTATGGAACATTCGATATCACAAAAACGAGGTAATCAATCGATACTTATTCGTCTGTAGTTTAATTTTGTACAAAATTTCAAACGATTTCTTTATTTATTAAAGGGGCTAAAAGCCCTTATATCAACACTTTCAATTTAGATACAACTATACTTTAACTCCCTTTTAACACTAATTCTGACATGTTTACGCTAGTAGAAATTAAAAAAAAATAGCCAGTTCTTGGATGGTTTCTGGCTTGCAACCTAGTTTTTCTTCAATCTCTACTATAGTACTCAATCTCTACTATACAATAACTAGTTTGGTCGGCACGCGCACAGTTCATTACGTCAATGATACCGAGTAAGCGGGCTGAAGCATCTCGTCAGAATGAGGTGGTTGAGAGATTAGGAGATGTTTTACGGATGACAAATTGTTACTTAAGTGCACTGTGGGGGGTATGAGGTTATTTAATGGGGATTAGGGATTGTGAGGTAGTGCCTGACACTGAAGATTTTTTAGATGAAAGAGTATAGATAATTGACATTTGAGCTGGACTTTTGCAATGTTTATGTTGGATATTAGATGTGAACCTCTACTCTTATTATATAATAAATTAATTTCTAAAAGTTTATTTGCAAAATCTCCATCTATACAGGGCTTTCGTTTAGACGATAACTATATTGACAGAAATGTTTTTGAGCGATTTTATTAGTATCTTTCACTAGTAGACTTTTATGTTGAAAAATCAACCTATTTAGCATCTAAAGACGATCCCTGTCTTAACGACGCCACTTTTTTTTATTTAATTAGTTCGTTTTTACAACACAGTAAATATTATCAGAAATTCTTTTGGGCAATTCCATTAGCATATCTTACACAAGATTTTTATATTAAAAAATTGTTATCGGTGTTTCACTTGCCCTTAATTTTAATTTAGTGATATTTTTAAAATTTATTTTATGAAGAACGACAGGAAGGTATTTTACCAATAACTAAAATTTGAAATATGTTTTTCATTCAAATTGTATTTTGTATTTTAAGAACCAAATGAAAACAATTTTTAATAATATAATACTCTTAATAAAAATAAATTTTTGATAATTTAGTTCTTTTCTTAATTCGTATTCATCTTATAAGGATATTTTTAATAATATA
>JAPYZO010002740.1:159-29329 GCA_030522905.1 Torymus flavipes | reverse complement strand
TCAATAACCATTTGATAAAGAAGTAAAAAACCGTTGTTAGGGAGTGGTTTTTAGTCAATCTTTGTGTAACCTTTGAACGAGGAGCATACTAATCACCACTATGATAAATAAAATTCTATTTAAAATAGAAGTATCATTTTATTCTATTTGTTAAATACAGACCACGTGAACTTGCCTTGGTAGCACATGACTGAGATCCTTACAAGTTATACTGCGAGACGCGAACGTACCAGTATAATTATCAGTAAAGATGTATAAGATACACGTTTATTCAAAGTAAGGATAACGGCTGAGAAGGAATGAGAAAAATAACCTTAATAACAGACATGTTGCACCTTTTTCAGATTTACAGACAACTACATTTTTTATTGTGGGGTACTTTTATTTAAAGCACTTTCTAGGTGAAAATCAATATGGAATTAGTTTATTTTGTCGATTATTGTAAAAATCTCTGCTGATGTTAATAAAGATATTCGGCTTGTCCCGCTGCACATACATTAATATAAGGGTTTCGAGAGTATATAGCTCACAAGATATAACCTATTTCATAACAGTATTTAGACACGGATTTTCACATGACTAATCTTCAGTGTATACAATCATATTGAATTAACATAATCATTAATGTAACCTTGACGCAAAGCTCGCTTATATAGACATTGACCTGCAAAGACTTTTGACTGGCAAGAAAAGGTGCTCCTCGGCAATTAGGAAAGCCGATGAATTTTTCCGATAATCCTCGGCCTAATGCCTTAAAACCGAATACTCGCGTGCAATTGGCGCTAGAAAATCTGACAAATCAATCAAGATAACCATCGAAATAACTTACCCGTCGTGTACATGGCGACGCCCTTGAGGGTGACGGGCTCGAGAACCGCGGGCTCGCTCCTGCCCTTGGCGTTCACCGCGTACAGGTAGAGTCTATAGCTCCGTCCGGTCGAGAGACCGGCCACCTCGAGGATCGGGCCATTCGGCGACGCCATCACCGTCTTGTTCAGCACAACGATCTGGCCATCATCCTCGTCGCTCACCACGTCCACGTGGTAGCTCTGGATGGGCAGCCCACCGTCGTAGCCTTCGATGCAACGCACCAGTAGTCCCGTTCCCGCAACGGCGTTGCTCTTGGCAAGCTCCTCTGTCAGTTCCACTGCCGACGACATCTCCGTAGCGGTGCAGTTGTGCAGCGGATACGGCCGGCCCGCAGCTATGACCTATGCGGAAGAGAACGAGCGAAAGAGGGGTAAAGAGCGGCCGCTGAGAGTGATGAATGGAGGCGGAGACGGAGGCGCGAGATCTCTATATAACTCGTTTGTCGCGCCCGCGCCGGGCGTGTTGTTTTGGGAAAGCGCCGTGTCACGATTTTATCTCGCCGACGAGAAGATTTATGCGTTCGCCCCCGCGGCCCATTCGTGAATTGGCCTCGGCCACGACAACGATGAATTTTTATTTTATTTATTATTTTTTTTTCTTTCTTTCTTTTTTGTTTCCGGGAGAGCCCATGGGGTTAACGACATTACGGACATGCACGTTAACGCTATAACTGTTTATACACGGGTGGAGGTGCGGAGGTGTATGTACTGGACGTGCGTGCTTTAGATAGACGGCGAGATTGGCCGAGGAATTGATAGAGATGTTGGGAAAGAGGATGAGGAATGTTTTGATTGAGGCACAAATGTTTGGATTGGAATATCCGATATCAAGTCGTGTGTTCAAGAGTCGATGATAAATAATTTTACGCGAACTCAGCGTCAGAGATTTTCGATTTGGTACTTTAGAAGAGCGAAAGAGAAAGAATTTAGAAGAAGAAGAAAAAGAAACTATTCTCTTTCGGTATCCCTACAATCGTCAGATTTTGTTTTAATTACAAATATTTCAAAGAAATGATAGAAACTTCTGTTTATTATAAAAAAAGTTAGATTCTCTACATCAAGTATAAATAATATTGTTAGCAATGAATGTTGTAAAAAGAAAATTAAATTATAGTAAAAACTTTATTAGACTGGCTTCTTTTATCTTTAAATTATTAATTGCTTTTAAAAATACATTAGTTTAAGGTTGAGTATCAAAAAACACGAAAAGTTATGAAGATTCCAAAATACAATTACTTACAGTAAAATGAATACTATATTTTTCCCGAGTACTTTGAAGCATACAAAACGAGGAAACTTTCGAAGTTGTTATTAGTTTAGAAACAGTATATGTAGGTATGGTAAATAAGAATTTCAATTTCTACTGTGTATCTTTCAATAAAATGATACACTATTTGAATAAAAAAATTTTGAAAATATATTATTTGCAGTCAGAAATTGAACAGATAACGGACATACTCTTAATCATTGGAAAATTAAATTTTGCCTAACGAGGTAAATATTATTTATAATAATAACTTGGTAAATATTAGACTTCACTACTAATGAAGTTTCTATAACAATTATAAATCTTTGGACACGTTGCTCTTAAAATAAAAAGTTATCTAAAAGTGCAACTAATCCCCCAACACTGAAGCAGCTCTTGTACAACTGGCAATGTAACATTTTCCGCGCCCGTTTATTCGATCCCATAACGTGGCTCTAGCTCGCTTGCAGATTAATTTCCCAGAGCGCATACCGCGACTATTGGATAAAACACTTGGAGCTGTAAACAGGCTTACGCGCATGCGCACGTCGGGCTTAAATCTTATCTCCGGAGCAGTAGCAGCAGCAGCAGCAAGGCCGCTCCTCCGACGTAAATCTATAATAAGAAGGCTCAGGCGAGCATAGATTTAGATTACCTGGAAGAGGCAGGGCGCGTGCTGTTTGCCCACTTGATTGCTGGCCCAGCAGGCTATGGTCCCGTAATCCATTTCCGTCGAGGGCGTGTAGTTCATGCGCGAGCCATGGAACTGCTGGTACTCGCGCAGCTGGCTCTCCGCTGGCTGCTGCGTAGCCGCTGCCGCGGTCGCTGCCGAAGTACCACCGCCTGCACCGCCACCGGAAGGGTTGGGAGCGGTCGCGGCGGCAGTCGCGTGGGAGTAGCGCGACTGCGGCACCTCGATCAGCTCACCGGAGTTGTTGAACGTCCAGTGAAAGGTGATGGGCGCCGGGTGGGATTCCACCGAACAGACCAGTGAGACTGTCTCCTGCTTGAGGGCGCCAACTACCACCTCGCTTCTGCCCTCCTTGCATACTGGTGCATCTGCGAATGAAACAAGATACCAATTTAACTGCAAAGCTTATTACTCTTATTGTACATCTTAAGTAAAGATATTTGTTGAGTTATGAACGTTAAGGACCTACGATGTGTATGTACACGAGTGAAGGGATGATTAATATTTTTACTCTTATCGCTTAAATGAAATTGGGCCACAGGTTTATAATGGAAAATACTGACCACTAAAACTTTTATGAAACCTAAAAAGTTTTCGAGTTGTTTAAAAATTTGATATCTAAAAAGACGAAAGACAATTTAAGTAAAAGCCTTGTAGAAAGAACTTGAAACTTTTGAATACCCCGTTATTACTTTTTTTTTGCATTTTATCGATAGTAGCTGCAAAAGTTCCCTTAAATTTTTTATCGCAATTACGCTCTAAGAGTTTTTAAAATTTAGCTAGACCACTCGTTTAAAAAATAAAAAAAACTTTGAGAAACAGCATTTTTTCCACAAATTTCCTACTTTAAAGCTGAGGTTGAAAAATCCTTTTTTATTCATTTAGCAAATCTTTTGCGTTTTTAAAATTTCTCGTTGAAAGAAAATTTTATCACCAAAATTCTACAACAGAAATCCATATTAAATCGAGATAAATGATGTAAACCAAACCATGACTAAAACATTTCCTTAATATTATTACATGTTTAGTCTGAAATCGATCACCCCTTCGCACATACACACGACCAACGCGACAACCACTAACTTCATGGGCATTCGTACAAGCGCGCTCTCGAATCTGCATCTTGCGTCCCCATGAGGGCATTTTGAACATTTCACCTGCTCTTCCAAAACCGACATGCAACCGCTACCACCAGGACCGCACTGTGGCTCATCCTGCATATAACCATGGACTAGTGGAAGAGTGAGAGGGAGGGGGAGAGAAAGAGAGAGAAAAAAATATGCAGAGAGACAGAAAAAGAGAACGCGATACAGGCCACGTGAAAGACAGAGAGACCGCAAGAGAAGTCGCAGAAACGGCACCTTGTCGATTTATGAGCCGGGTCTCAAGAGACGGAGACAGCCAGTGTATATACACGTATGCGAGTACACTTTGCGTGCGGCAGTACATAGACGGTAGGGAGTTCACTTCTCTCGATTCAATTGGCAAGATGCATTTGATTAGCGAGTAAATGGACGTCACTCCGGGGGATTAGCGCGGCTAAGTGGTGTGTTTCACACAAGGAGCGCGTCGCCCCGTGGCCGCGCTCGCACACGCATACAGACGCGCTAGCCAGCCCCGAGGATATCCCTCGCCCTTCGGATGCGAGACGCTTGTCACACGCGGCCCGTATACACGACACGCGCAACTTGCCAATGCAGCTCGAAACTCTCGACGCGAGACAGCCGTCGCCGCCGCCTGTGGCACTTAGCATTTCGTCGAAATCGTCTTCTCTCGATCTCTCCCTCTCTCTTCCTCGCGAAAGTCGGGGGAAAGACGCGGGACTTTTAGCAGGACACGCCCGTTCACTTACGAAACAGGATCAAAGCACGACACGCAATCGATGCAGTCCTATTGTCGAACAGCTGACAAGGGGCTTATAATATGACGTGCAGAGAATTGTATATCTATACGTGTACAGATGCCAGTGACGACGACGACGACGACTACGGCGACGACGACTACGTAGCCGCTCACTGCGACGGCACAACCGCGCACCCGTGTGGCTTAGCGCATTGCCAAGCAACGTTCACCCACACATGAATATTCAGCCGTGCGCTTTACATACATTGAATATGCATCGCGGTCCTTCCTTCCCTCTTAGGTCATTTACAAGATTAAGATACGAAGAGGGAAGAAAGAGAGCAAGAGAGACAGAAAGTGAGAGAGGAGAAGTAGCGTCGAGGGGCACTACCTATTTTAATAGAATATAACCCGCTCGCGGTGTTTTTCGCTCTAAAATCGGATCCGCGTACGACTTTTTCTAGGTGGCCAGCGCAGCGGGGCGTGCGAGCGAGATTCCCGATTATGCCGCGGTCGAGGGAGGCTCTCGAGGGGGATGGAAAAGGTACCGTTCTCTCCCCTGTCTACGACGATTTGCGTAATTTTCCACAATCTGATAAGAGCTTTGAATTAGTTTTTTGCGATTCGCGCGTGGCACAACGCGCGCACACGCCCAGCGAGATACTTTAAAAGCCAGAGCAGATTTGCTTTATTTTCGATGGTGGCTCGTGTGCATTGTGTGAGGTGAGAAATTTCATGAATATTTTTTGACACGATGAATAATTCTTTTATGTATCGCGAGCGCGTATACACGTGTTACAATGCATTGTCGAATAATATATTCAAGTTTTTTTTTTATTGCTAGGTTAAACGTTATTGCATTCATGTTTTCGCGTAGCTATATAGCCGTTCGTAAACAAATACCTTGCATTTCTTATTACATGGTATAGAATATTTTATAACAACGTCTGTAGTAAAAAGTTGAATGAAAATTGATGGCATTGGGTAGCGGGAAATGTCACTATTACTACACGCAGGAAGGTAAACACGACGTAACGGATTATTTAAGATCAAAAGATCGATGGGTTCGTTGATTGACTGACTTATTATGTCAGATTGACTGATCGATCGTATAATTAAAATGCATCGCGATCCGTTCGAGTATCCGCTACACTTCTAAAATACCATTAATGAGTACAATTACTGATATTCCAAGTCACTCTCGCACTTCCAATAGTATTAAGACGCCAAGGCTCGACGATAATTACATCTGCATTTTGAAACTTCCCAAGTCACTTTGCATAACTAGCTCGCTTACGGGCGCGCCACTCGCGACGAAATACGAGTCACCCCCCGTCCTACATTAATCAGGTTCGTTAAGATCGTTGATCGATATTAACAAAATATTGCTAATTTCGCGATGTAGGTGCAAATGTAATTATCTCTGGACGCGGCGCGGCGCTCTCACCCGCGCCTCGTGGCCCTAATGAGCCTCGCCCCGGCGCTTCGTGTAACGGGACGCCCATCCTATGTAATACAAGTAAAAGCACCGAGCAACGCCGCCTTGTGTACACGTGTTACAAAGGCGCTCGGTGGAGGAGGAATCCTGTCTCGTACTGCGCCTCTGCAGTAGCTGAAGGAGGAGAGGCCTGGGAGAGGAAGGGGGCGGGTTTTGACAGATTAGCAATTACTTACACATGATGCGGAGCGGCACGGGGTTACTGACTGTTTTGCCCTCGCTGTTGACGGCCAGGCACGTATAGTCGCCCGCCGAATTGCGGGTTATGCCCTGGAGGATGAGCGAGTGATCGCTCAGCACGATCCCCAGCGTCGAGTTGTTCTTCAGTTCTTTAGACTGAAAGTGATTTTAAGAAAGAATGTTAGTTTATTCAACACTGATATATTGTTCTAATTACTGTGAACCGTCATGTAAATCTAAAACATGATTTTAATAAAAATAAAATCTGTTTGAATCTTTTGAAACAAATGTATATTATTGTAAAATTTACTTTTGTAAAGAAAAGTTCAGTTTTCCCATGTTCTTATTTCTCGCTTTTTCGATGCATACTCGAAATACACGATTTTCCACTCAATTTACATGCATGGAAAAAGGTTTATTTCATGTGCGTATTGAAAGAAAAGAAAAATAATTTACGGAAAGAGACCTATTCTCAGAAAATCACGTTTTCATCAATAACTGATGACTGACTATCGCTAACGACACTATTTTTATTTTAAATTGTAGACAATTTCATTCTGTTTGAATCCCATTAATAATACTTTAGTGATGAGAGCTTTAAAGTACAAAGAATGAAAATATTAAAAATAAAAATGAAACATCACCATGAAACAAAATAAATTCAAATTAATAAAAAGTAAACAAAGACAAAATAAATAAATCCTACATGGGCAATATTAATCCATATGGACATTTTGTAAAAATAGAGTATTTCTGTATTAATGGCTCATTGAACATTTTTTTTTTTAAATTTGATTGCAAAATTTGATTTGATGTCAGTTGAGAAAAAACTCATGGCATTTTCGCAGTATAGTCGTGTAAATTTTCAATTCGTATCAGGCGACGGAGACGGTCGGAACTGCTGCCAATGCTTAGGCGCTGGCTCGCGATCGTCACGTGCGTCCCGTGAATTTTGCTTACATCCTTGAACCAGGAGAGCTTGTAGGCCTTGGGATTGGCTCGGACAATGCACTCGAAGTAGACGTCGTCGCCCTCCTTGATGACGTCAGGATTCAAGGTGACGCCCATCCTGAGACTCACCACCGGCTGATACTGCACGTCCAAATGCCATTTATCCTCGAGCGCGCTGTCGGTAATATTCGGATTCTCGGCCCTGCACGTGAGGTATTTGCCGTTGTCGTCGATGCTTGGCACGAAGCTGAGGACGCTCAAGCTCTGATTGTTCTCCGGCGCATACTACATTGCGGGAACAGACAGACAGAAAGAAGGAGAAAGAGAGAAAGAGAATTATTGACCTTTCTTCGAACTCGGGCGCGAGCCCATGTGCAGGGTTGAGACGTTGCGCAATTGACTCGTTACCTATACCACGTGCACAACGCGTTATATATATATCCGTTCGGGGGCGGTTTTTCGAACGGCCGAAAGAATTGACTCGCCATGAACGCGACGTGCTCGGACGGGTGGACTCACTCTTAAAAGCGGACTGGACGAATCGATATGCGAGCAGCCGTGCGCAATGCAGCGGTATTTTCGTTCCGGCGACTCGTCGGCTGTTGTCCTTTCCATTAAGAGGACGCGAGCGCGCTGCTCGCCGAGAAATATTTAATCCATTCCAATTGAGGGAGGTAGCGCGCTTTTCATACATTTTACATTTATGAAGTGTAATCATTATATGTATATATATGCATGTATTCATCTTCATGAGCTTTATTTGATTTTATGCATTGAACAAATTATAAACGATCACAAGTTTTAATGAACGCTAAATCTATGTTATCTCTTAATATTACAATAGTTTCATGCACTATTTCAAATAACTATGTCCAGTGCAAATATGTACTTTATTGCAGCTCGTACATCGGATTTTTCAGAATAGTTATTCTCGGGCGTGCTACGCATACACGGCTGTGCTCACAGCTAGATCAAAAAACGTCGATAGTTAAAAGAGCGAGAAAGATATAGAGAGAGGAAGTGTGAGAGGGAGAGAGGCCTAGTGATGTATCGAACCAGTCATCGATTAATGATGGACGGTTCAGCCGTCAATATAGCTCTAATCGTAAAGACAATCGTGCCTATCGAAAACTGCATCAGCTTGCGTCATGGCTCGGGCGAAACATAAAAGTTCGTTACAGTGAATGCGCGTACGCGATTTCTATCCCTCTCTTTTACCCCGGCCTTTTGGCGTTGTCTCTAGGCTTTCGGACTGATTCATTTTACCGGCTGCAGAATTCACTCGGCCGACGGACCGACGCTGCACGCTGTGCGCTCTGTGTATATACATAATCACGTTCGGTACGTGATGTCATCCAATTATTTGATAAAGCAATGTAGCCGGACTTGAATTCGGGTCACACACGCGCGCAGGCGCTCTTTGTTGTACTTTTGTTTTGCGACAGGTATTTTCTCTGATTGTTGGAAGTTGCCAATCGCGCGCAAATATACCGAAAATAGACAATGTGTAAAGTAAAAAGGCGCCCTATTATGTTCCTTGCCCTGCGACACGAGACACTACGAATCTTCTCCAAGGCGGATTATGGCCCTTACCCCAAAAAGTCGAAAAAATAATGCTTAGTCAGATAATGTATAATAAAGGTGCCATTAATGCGGTATTTTTTACGCGGTGGCTATCGCCGCAACGAGATCAGTTCTAGCAGATCGATTAGCATGGAAATAAGGAAAAATATATACGCTGGCCGGAGCGGGGCGTTATTAAGACGCTACGCAGAGGCAATGCTAAATAGTTCCGACCCGCGATTTCATTATGGAAATTCTATTCTTTGCCCTCGAAGATAAGGCCGAATATCGTGAGCTTTGAGAGCGAAAAAAAATCTGATTACCCGGGATACAAGAGACAATGACGGAGTTGCACTCTCGGAAAATTCTTTTTGTCCTTGTCAGCCTTGGGCACCGACGAGTTTTAGTCGACCGTAGGTCGACGGCAATTGCGAGCTCCCCGGTTTATATACAGTGTTAATTATCAGATAAAACGCGGATGGACGAGAGTGTAAAACTTCAGTAAGATAAAACTACTTATTTGCAATACGATATGCCAATAATTGTATACGTCGTCCAGTTACACAAAGTTTATCCTGCATCTGTAGGATTGAGTACTATAATTGATAGCATGTACTTATACTGTAGTCGTAAAGGAATAAGCAGTGATATGTAACGGTTTGATTTGATTTGATAATTTTAATTATGATGTTTATTGTACAGATAGATTCCATCATTAAAAAATATAGTATTACAAAGTAGAATACTGTTCTGTCTTTGAGGGGCGGATTAAACTGTAAGTTCAAAATACATTCCTGGATATAAAAATATCATGAATGCTATACGATGGAAATGCTCAGAGTAGATTGAGTTATGGACATTTTTATTAGTTTTATTCTCGACAAGTGTTTAAAAACTGCCACTCTTTGCACTGATAAATCTCAATAAAATTGGCAGACCACTTATGACTCTGGTTTAGTGAATTTTCGATGCTCAACTTTGATCTATTAAAACGTTTGAAGCTGTTAATATTTTTCAGTTCTCTAAAAAGAGCAGATGAAATCCTTTTTCTATAGTTTTATTTCATTTAAATTTGAAACAGAGATATTTTCTAAAACTTAAGGAACCAATCCAAAATATATTCGTAGCTTAAAGTGTACAGGTCGTTCCACAGTGTACTATAGCAAAACTTTTTTTACTTTTATATTCAGAAAAATACTCCAAAATTTGAGCAAAAACCGATACTCTGTCAAATAACTATTGTTAATATCTATATGAAAAGATAAAGTTTTATTATACAACGAGTATAAAATGCAATTTCCGTGGAAAAAATAAATAAACAAAGAACTAGAGATTGTACAGACATTGATTAATAGATAATAGCTAACTTCGCCTCTGTAAATTTAATTGATTGACATTGCCAAATTATAAGCATAATATATCGCTACTTTTAAAATTCAGTCGAGGATAATTTAGATTTCCGTATCCGTAAGTACACGCGCCGCCAGAATTTTTCTGTATACAATTTCCATTCATCAAGCGGGATATCCCACAATTCCGTTCTTTTAACGTTCGTAGAGCCCTGTACACTCAAAATAAAAAACGGCGACATAAAAATACCCTCTACACGACGACCCGCTCACATCCCTCTCTCCCGCAGAAAAAAAATGTATATAGCCCTTCTCATACCCACCAACGTAATTTTTACGGTCACCAGCAAATAAGGCTCTCATCTGTCTCCGCGTAATCGAGGGAGAGGGGGAACTTTATATTCCGGATTAAGGAATATAAATTGAGATCGATTGAACGCTCGAGAATATACGCGCGCACTCTAGCATGCATTACCTACAGAGAAGCCGTATACACCAGGCGGCAAAGTAAGCCCGATATGCGCGCTGAAAAATCGAATATCAAAAACGCGCGGCCGATTGTGCTCGATCTCCGTTTGATTGATTGCAATTGGCGAAAATGCACGGGCATAGGTGCGTGCGAGCTCGCGGAACATATATATATGCTCGAACCGAACGCTTCCCTTTGATGGCTCGGGTGCATCATTTCGATGGGAGCCAGAAGTGAAGTACAGTAGAGCGAGTGAACGAAAGAGGGAGAGAGGAAGAGAGAGAGAGGGAGAGGGGGTAGAGGGCTCCACGCTACCTGTCAAGTACATTAGCGGGATAAAATCGATCCGCTTGCGCGCGAGCGAGCGCGTCTATCTCTCTCGCTTCCTCCTCGGCAGGGGCTGCCTACGCGCACGCGCGCAAGTGGGCGGGTAGAGATAGATGATGATGCGTGGTGAGATTGAACGCTAATAGAGTATCTGGCACGTATATTGGAATAGTAATCCCCGCGTGCAGATGAGTGTGTACGTGTAAATAGGAAAGAGCCGAGAAGTTGGAAAAAATTTCGCTCTCTTGCTCGGAATTGTAATCTTCGAGCATACGATGGGTATTGCGAGATAGCTCCTTGTTATTATGGACTAGAGTATGCTCGAAAGATATTGATCTTACAGTTATAAAAAGAATTTTAACAGGTTTAAATATAATATGTTTGAGGGTAAAATTAAGATATTTTCTAGGCCAATGAATTTCTTCTTGGCTCATTATGAAATATCAATGTACAATACTGAGATACCCAAACCAAAACTTTCCCCTATTTACAGTTTAATGTAGCCATTGAATAAATATTAAACTGCATGTAATTAAGTATGCAAACTTCCGAGACAGTAGGTGTCCGCAAGTGAGGCAACACTCGCGATTAACGCTCCCTACTATAACTCTGTCTAGGAAAGCTTTCGCTCCGGAATTCCGTCATAGAAGGATTTTTTCGCACCCATGACACATTATCGTTTTTGTGACGGGGAGCAAACTCTACCGGTATACGCGCGCGTATCCTCTCTCCCTCATTTACAAGGCATTATATGCACGCGCGAAACTCGACCATACTCACGGTTTTCGTCCGGTTGTCTATCCGCTTGTTGGCCTTCCACCAAGTGATTACGGCAGCGGGCTTGGAGCCCGTGCTGCGACACTCGACCTCGTACTTCTTGTCGACCAGGACCCTCGACTCCTTCGTCAAGATGTGCACGTCCAGCGGCTTCACTGCAACAGTCATGGGAAAAAGTATGCTTGAACATTCTGTTGTTTAAGTTAATTTCGGCATCTTACTCGATTTCTATCAATTTATTATGACAAAATCAATGAAGAATCTCTTTTTTTCAGCGTTCCTATAATTGTGAAAATATTTCATCGAGTTATATTTTCAGCATAAATTTTCCTTTTCATAGACCTTCTAGGATACCAAAAAAGACGAACCATTAAAAACACGGCTATTATTACACAGATTTTTGGCTTTAAATATCGTTATTATAAGAAAATGTTTGTAAAACTTCCCACTTCAAACGTGATTTATTCAGTAGAGGTTCAAATATATTTTTTTGGAGAATGAAAATAAAACCAGACTAAGAAAACATTGATTCTTTAAAAAATGATTTCATAGTTGAATATAAATACACAAAATATCGTGCAAATTTTGGGCGTACGGATTTTTTCTTGTTATTTCATTTCTATAATACTTTCCGACTGAATGATTCACGAGTGAATTCCTTCTCTTAAAAGAATGATGACGGAAATGTGAAGCCAAAATAAAACGTTTACGATTGGTTATGTCCATGTAAGCAAAGCTTGTGATTGGTTGACGCTGACGTGACTGCATCGAGGCTGTCGCGCTTAAGAATTGAGCTGATTCGTTAAAACTAAATTGTGTATAAAACGACCTGTGTCGTAGTCTTCTGGATAAGACAATGTATCGTGTTTTATGAGAATGTCATATAAGTAATACATATTCTGTTTCATTGTTGTCAAATTCTAACTTAAAAAAAGTGTAACCGATCTAACCTCAAAATTTAATATTCTTAAATATTATTGCTTATGTTAATATTGTGCGTTAATCTAAATGTAAGAAGTTAATTCTTTTCAATTAATAAATAAATGTTTGTAATTATAAATAATTTAAATTTTAAGCTCCTAGCAAGGAGAAATAAAGCGCGCGAAGCGCGCATGATCTTGCTAGTTATTGTTGAAAATTAATGACTCTATAGAATGGAGAACATAATTCTATTTAAATAAAGGATTGGGATTATAATTCGGATTAAATTTTCATTTTCAGAGCTTTAATTATTAATGAAATTCTTTCGGAAGAAGGCGCAAACGGCCATTACCAATTTGAATTTACAAGTCATGAAGTCATTGGTATTCTTTTTTATTTGAAAAAAGGTTTATCATAGTACCAGCGTCATCTAATTTTGAATCATAGATCTAGGCGATATTGTAAAATATTGAACTTTAAATCAAAATAACAAATCCACATTTTAAAATACTGTTCATTTGTCTCTATAAAACACTTTCTAGAAAACCTCGATGAAAGTGATTGTTTTAAAATTAAAGAAAATGTTCACTAGTCAATATTTCATTATATTCTTAATATATTCTTTTAATTTTATTATTCTTTGCATCATTTTTTATCAGTCCAACATTGTCTAAAAAACAAAATTTAAATCAAAGTACTATCATTTCTTTTTATACTTTCGTGATTATTTCAAGACTCACAAGTATCGGGGCATCCTGTAAATACCCATTTCTTTAGGATGTTTCGGAAAAGTCTTATATTTTGATCCTTTGACCCTTAATATCATACAATCTTATCTAAATTCATAATTATTTAGAGGGAACATACTTTTTTTTAACGTAACCCCATTTTTTACTCAATTGTGTATGAAACCATTTCTCTATATATTTATCATAATCAAAATCTTCAGTAATATGTAATATAATACAATTTATATCTATATTCTTCCTTTAATCTTTCACCATACTGAAGCAATTATGCAAAAATGAAAATGGAAAGTCAGCAGTTTGATTATTATGACAGCAAGAGATAATATGATTTCCTCTTTCATAAACTAAGGTAGGCAGGTCAGACCAAATCAAATAGTGTGACTTTCGCAAGTCAGTAACCAAATATCGCTCAAATTCTTTATTACACATTATGCTTTTTAAACCTTAAATGAAATTGCAACGTTAATTGCGTACAATTATGTACACGAAAAGACTAATTAGTTTACACGCGTAATCGGCAATCAACTCCATCCGCGTTGTGCTCAGTCCCGCGTAATCAAAATAAATACACATCCAGTGCACGCGTATGTTGCAACTGTAATTAAAGTGAAAAATAATGTCGTAAACTGATTAATGTAGCAGTCAACCGTCTTGATTTATATAAACATGTTACATTCCTCACCTAGCATGGTTTACTTGTTATTGTTAATTAAACAAATGCGCAACTGTATTCAATTATTTTGTTAAAAAATATGACATCTCTCGTAATTCTGCAGTGTTGTTAATTTATTCATTTAAGAATCTTATTGTAAATTTTTTGGAATAACATTTGCCATTTTATTATTTCTTCTTTCATTTAATTTCTGGCCTATTCAGAATACAAACGTAAATCAAATCTAATTTTTTCAGCAAGCGCATATTTTAGATGTAAATGCATCGCGACCAACTTAATGACCTTCGTACTAAATAGACTCAGACGTCTTCTCGTGCACAATTACACCAGTCTAAGGATGACCCAGTAAATCTTAACTATTTAATTTCTCAGCCAGACTTGGGTATCACTAAAATAATTTGTGATTGGGTGCGCTTACAATACAGTGTCGGCGGTCACATACCGTCATACGGATGGATACGAAACTTCCACTCTGAGGCCGCGATGAGATTCGGTTTGTCCGTTGAACGACCTGTCACCGAAGTTCATCGATCTTTTTCCATCTATTTATAGAGCAGACCACACCTTTCTCTTTCTATCGCTCTTTCCTACTCATAGGCTCTGTAAATCTGGCGAAATGATCGCCTTTTTTGTTTCTTTTCCCCTCGATTCTGTCTTTCCTTCGGCTAAAACTAGCCTTCACAAGGTAACGTTGTGGGTTTTTATCTCGTAGATTAATCAACCGGGCATGCGTGACCCAATAAATTTGTTTATTTTCTTTGTCGATCAATTTTATTGGCAGCTTGATTTTGGAATACTCAAACGTCGAAGACTTTGAACTCTGTCTCATGAAAACTATATGATACTCGCAAAAACAAAATGACAGGTCAGACAGTATTGAAATCTGGATTCCCAAATCAATTATTATCAATTAAAATAAATTAAGTGAGCTAGGAGAGTCAATTAAGCTTTTCAGATCATAATTGAGTTTCTTTAATGTCTAAAAGTAGAGAAATTGTGTTTTACTCTACTTTAAATAATGTATGATCACAATTTTGTTATAGATATTTTTTTATTTGAGCCACTTGAATTTCGCTAAGAAATTATTTTGCTAAGTTGTTAGAGATATTTGAATTTCAACTTTAAATGCACTTAAAATTTTTCTTTAAGATCATTCTCTTCTTTCAAATTTTAAAAAAGAGAAAATTATAAACTGTTTCAATTTGATGAATTTTGATATATGTAGTTCTGGTTCATCCACCTATACAACATATTTCTTCTAGGATATAACCTATACTTTTTACATACTCATTTTCGACATCCAAACGTTCCTTTAATAATGTGAAACCCTAAAGTGGATCCTTTAGTTAGATCTTTGCCTTCTACAGAAGAATGGAGGGTTGTTGCATAGGCTTCGCAGCATCATCCAATAATTAATCATATCTTAAGTATTTACGTCATATTCCGTAATCTTAAAGTATATCAGCTACTTTTAATAAAATACTAATTATTATGATCATGTTTTAAACTTAACGAAAATTTAAGGTTGGTGATTGAATAAATTATAACATTTAGTTAATCATGTACAACTCATAAGCTAACAATCAGAATGTGAAATGAGAGATATTTTCGGAGAATGTAATAATGAGATGAAAATTACATGTTGTCGGTAAAATAAAAAAGATATTATAGATGAACGTTGTAAACGGTCTTCTGCGTAGCTTCATAAATCATCAAATTCGTAATTCGTTTAAAGGTAGTTTTTAATTTAATTTGAAAGGATTTTTCTCTGGTTGCATTGTTATTGAGTGTACGTACATTCTATTGAGATATTTCCCCCGAGACAGACAGTTACATGGAAAGTTATTTAACGGACTGGATCAGTGGCCTTTTCAGAATACCCTTGGGCTTGAATACCTCAACAAAAGTTGTCTGGCTTACCATCGCACGTTCAATGAATTGGGCGAATTTTATTTGGAAATCTAAATAATTATTGAAGTAGTTTAATTGTCGGTTAGAAAGTTTCAGATAAAGAGACTGCATTCACTTGGTTATTGATAAAAATATGCTTCCCATTATCTGGATTCGCGATAATCCAAATATTAATTGAAAATAACATAATAAAGCATTAAGTTTAACGAAGGGGAATACTTTTTGATTTGCGAAACGTATGAAATTCTTTTTATATTTAGTTACTTACATAAAGTTAATTGCCATAACCTTTTGCAATCGTCAAGGTCATCGCTTTTTTAACCTTCTTAATCCAGACAAACATCGTAAACTATCTTTCTCTTTTTCGAGAATATTTTATCGTGGCATTATCCCGCAACTACTCAATTTAACAAAGCTGTCATTGTACACTTCAGTCTGATCGGTTAAAAGCTTCTTAATCCCTTCCACCTCCCTGGCGGGGAATCCTACGCCATACCAAGACAGCAGGCTAGCAAGCGCGCGCACAGAGCAGCAATTCGGTTGAATGTCAGTGATCGCACGGCAGCGCGGCGGCAGCAGCAGCAACAGCAACGGCGGCAGGCTATCCGATCGTTGTTAATGTGATTGCACGGAATTCGACCTATCAAGCGTGAGAGAGAGCGAGAGGGATAAAGATAGCGGGAGAGAGAGAGCGCACAGGAGAGAGAGAGAGAGAGAGAGAGAGAGAGAGAGAGAGAGAGAGAGAGAGAGAGAGATGAGAGAAAGGCGCTCGCCCTGAGCTGAAATGCGCGTGTCTTCGGCGCAGCGGGTCTAGTCGGGCATCGCGTGTCGACAAGCTGATTGCCGTTGGTACTTTAACAGCTTGCGCTTGCGAGCGTGCGCTCAGATGTCCATGACTATATGTGTGTATGGATCCGCGTGAGCAGCAGCAGTAACAACATCAACAACAACGGGCGAACGGGCGGGAGGGTCGAGAGCGGACAGGGCTATTTCTTGATCAACACAAGTCATTGCCGCGATTGCTTGATTCGCTCTTTCGTGTTCCGTCGCACACGAACCGAGCTTGCGAAGAGTGAAGAGGTGGACGTTGTGAAAAATGCAAAGCGTCTCAACAGGTTACTTTGTGACGTTATATACGTATATAATACACTATAATGTCATGAAGCTTGACATTTACTTTCGAATGTGTTATGTGTTCGATATAAATTTGTTTGCGTGATATCGTATCGATCAATATATTCAAAGATATATTTCTCATTATTGATATAAATAAAATTGAATTTCTATATACTCGAAGCTTGGTCAATACTCAAAAGATTAAATTCACTCTATCGCCAGTTTCGAAGCTTTGAACTTTCACCAAATTGAAGTAGTGATTATTATTAATAAGAGC
This sequence comes from Torymus flavipes, assembly GCA_030522905.1. NCBI lineage: Eukaryota > Metazoa > Arthropoda > Insecta > Hymenoptera > Torymidae > Torymus > Torymus flavipes. The sequence goes on along the minus strand of JAPYZO010002740.1, from coordinate 11,920 downwards.
AAAGTTATGAAATCTTTTCATACCTATTCTAACAATGATGCAAACGCTATACCTTTTTTTCCCTGATTCAACTTCACATGAACCAACTGAAACTCTCGATCACCCAACCTTCAAAAATAGTTGAAACGATTGCAATGCCAACTCACGTATGTACACACTTCATTTCCTTGCTCTCAGCCCGCTTCGCGCGTCAAAATGTCCGTACGTCCTAGTAATAATACCGAATTGCAGTTTTCCAAATCCGTCTGATTGGCCGGTTATTGGTAGAGCTGTTTTTTTTTCTTCTCTTTTCTTTAACGCCAAATAGAACTTCACGCGGCCAAAGCGTGTCCATATATCAATGTGGTGCCAACGCTTCTGCTCCACATCCTGCTATGTAGACTGTCGCGCATCGATTGATTTCCTCATTTCACAATCGCGCGTAGACACATAGACGGTATACATTGCGGCGTCAATGAATTATTATCGGTACTCCGTCATGCATAGAACATTTATTGTCTTTTCCCTTTGCTATTCTATGTTATTATAAAGTAGGACATTATTATATAATAATTATATGTATCTACATAATTATTCACGTGTACGTAAATACCTTGAATGCCCACAGATATCTCTCTGCGCAAGTATCGTGCAATGATATTATTATTCTCGGTATTATTCACGGTCTATTCTGCATAAGCTCATGAAAATAGAGAGGGAAAAAGCCCGAAGCGCACCTATATGACGTGAGTTCTAGCGCAAAAGCTACAATTATCCTCATTTTATAACATAATATAACACGCTTATCCGCGTTTTGGTTAAATTAAGCGCTGCTTGAGAGCGTGGTTGTCAATATGTATCCAAAGGTATAATTCTAGACACACAAACAGATGTGATATATCTCGTTATGTATTAATCGTACCGAAATAACAACGTACACATTCATGGCATTATGCTGTTCGACCAGGCTGAAATCCCATAGGGTGTTATATTTTCTTATTACTGAAAAACAACGTTTGTCGAACAATGTTTTTGCAAGAATATTGCAGTAGTAATTGGTCATTTCACGGCATTCCAAGTGTCGAGAAAAAGAACGACAATGGTAAAACACTGCACGTTCTTAATGACAAAATGATTTTCCTTAGAACTTCTTACACACATACCTCCTGACCTGTCGTTCAACGACGTAAGCGACCAACACCATTATCACAGCTGTCGATCTTTATTGTAGCGAAGAACGAAGTTGTTCAACACGAAATATTTAACGAAAAAATTATGTATCCTTAATTTTTGTTATCCTCGGTAGCGATCATATGTGCGAGTTTATTAAAAAACCGTTACACTTACAACCCTCAAAGATAATTAGCCACAAGGCGATACTCCAAAGTTTCACGATCGCGAGAACAGAGTGAAAGCTGAAAACGATCTAGAAACGCAGAGAAAAACTTGTCGCTCTCTACCCCCGCGCGCTCAGCGCCAGAGTTCGGTCAGTCCCGCGAGAAATTGATTGTACAGTCCAGTAGTCGTGACGTCGCGTCGCGCGCATCGACCCCCTCATGCGCCTAATGTGCCGGGACACGCGCCGCGAAAACCCGTATAGCGGCCCCGACGTGCACACGCGAACCCACACACGTCCGGCGAATGTGTGTGCACGCGCCGCAGCAGTGGTGCAAAATCGAAGGTGGCAGTAGCGACACGCGATTCTCTGATCCGTCTTCGGAGAGGCGTTGCCCTTATCTCGGCCGCGCATCGCGACTAACAGGTTCAGCACGTGAAGGTGGGCTTATCCTTCTCGCTTTTTCCTAGAGCCGCCGCGCCTGGCTCTCGAGGGGAGGAAAGAGATCGCTGCCTACGCGTCTGAGCCCCGCTTTCTCATTTTCCTCATCTCGGCACGGGACGCGGGAGAAAACAAGCGGAGATAGGACCGGAAGGGATAGCTGGGTAGACGGCATGCGTGACGTAATGTGACGCGGTTCACGCGTGCCGGGTATTATCGCGTCGGGGCCGCCACGCAGTCTGCCTGCTTCACCCAGTATCCTCCTCACGCCAGAGTGTAATTCTCGGCTTTTCTGCGCCAGCTCAAGTACTCGTATAACAGTAGGCGCGCCTCGATATACCTGGCGCAATTTGATTTAATTTCTCATTCGCGTGGGGAGAGACGGAAAGGAGCGCATGTAGCGCCAGATGGCGCACAGGAAACACGCAGATTTGACTTTTCAGATTGAGCGACAATGAGATTCGACTCTCGTGCTAATGTCAATTTTATGTAATTGGATTAAGGGCTCATTTTCGATTGCAATTCAAATAATTATCTCGTTTCTCCATAATTAGTGCTATAGTCAACTATAGTGCTATTTTAAGAAACTATTTGTAGTCCACATTTTAATACCACGTCTGCACCCATGGTTTTTAGACGTATTTTGGGCTGTTGAATTTTAATTTGGAAGGTGATCAGTCGACAAATTGAAACGTAAAATATTACAAAAAAACAATTGTTCAAAATGCTAAATATCTAAATCGAAGTATCTCTGCAAGCTGAAACTTTATTCTAAATTTATATTCTATTATTTTTGGATTTCGAAATTATTATTCAATAGTCAGAGTATCTTTTCTACAATTTAAATAATATTTTTTAAGAGTTTTTTTATTTTCTTTTTAATTAATAATTCAATTATCTTGAAACATTGTGAAATAAATCACTTTGTCTCTGGAATTGCAAGATTTTTGAGTATTCATATATTAAGAGAAAAAGCTTATTAGATGAAATTGTGAGCACTTTTTTGGCTCCTTTCGAGATTCGAGATCGTTAAAGGAAAAAATAGATTATTACGAATTCTAAAATTATGTATTGGAGAACGTGTACAGTCAGCTTGACAAACAGGAATTCACCCAATTAACACGTGGTACAGCAAACGTGCTCGAAATATCAAGTATAGATTCGATATGCGTTACATTATGATAGACATTATAATCGAAGGTAACCAGGTATGCGCCGCTTCTATTCACCAAATATCAAGCTTAATGCCGTCATAAAAGGAGAAAAATAATCCTGTTAATGCGCTATGTGATGTGCCCGCTTAGCGACGGCTGGGCTCAAAGGGATGCCAAATTTTTCACGCGTCTCTTTACATTACGTTGGTGAAATTATGAAATGACTGACAGTTTATCTCTAATTTATCTTGTATAAATACTATAAAAAAATAATTAAAAATAAAATTGTTATTAAAAACAAGCGACTGTATCATTTTAAGAGAAATAATGCTTCTAATGCATGTTCATTGCAGTGTTTCCATAAATCATTGGCTCGTACAAAAAATCATGAAAATATAAAACCAGAATTCAAAAGGAACAAAATCAGGCTATTTAAGGTGTTAAGTAGTCAATAAATTTTTTGTTCCCTCCGAATCTCATCTGAACCGCAAGCGGCAAGCAAACAAGCGCATAACATTAAGATGACGTAGTAGGATCCGCGATAGAGCGTACATTCTCCTTTCTACTTACGATTGACGTCGAGGTTGAGGGGGGCCGTCTTGGGCGTCACAAGATTCGTGTTGCTCGCCTGGCACAGCAGTTGGGCGTTGAGATGCTTGCGGCTGATGCGCGGATAGGACAGGTGGTTCAATGTCTGGCGGGTGTCGCTCTTACGCTCGTACGAATCGTCGATCACCGTGTTGTCAAGGTACCAGGTGAGCCGGGGCGGCGGCCTGCCGCCTCGCACCACGCAGATCAGCTTGACGTCGCTGCCCTCGTTGTAGACCTTCTCTCGCTCCGTGATCTCGCGCATCGTGTTGGCGTCGAGGATGATGGGCTTACCCGGTGGCTCTGTGGCGTTCGAAGGAAATAAGAGATCGCTTGCGTGAGTGCCAAGTGCGCCGAGCGCGGAGTGGCTTTCGCGAGATTTCGCACAAGTTGGCGGCGGGGAGTGTGCTTTCGAGCTGGATTTTCAATTTAAAAAGTTCACTTTAGAAAAGCTTAAGCGCGTCTAACTTTTCTGAATGCTCTAATTCAGTTGTACTTTTTCAGAAACAGTAGGTATGTAATCGCGTGAAAGTCAAACAGCAAATTAGATCAGCCTTTTCCAGGACGAATCTCATTTAGCTTGCGGGTAAGCAAATTTACGGAGTCGCGGAGGAGAGCGAGGGAGAGAGAGAGAGAGAGAGAGAGAGGTGGCTTACCAATCACAGTCAAATTTATCTTCTGATTTGTCGTCGGCAAGTTGACAAAGTCCACTCGACATCTGTAAAGCCCCTCGTCCTCGAGCTTGAGGTCGTTGATGCTCAAGTGAGCGGGCTTCGTCGCCGTAATGAAGTAAGCCCGGTGGCCCAACGCCTTCGGCGCCGACCATCGGGACGCTTCATTGAATTGCCGGCCGTTCCGCATGTCAAAACTGAAACAAGAAATTCGCATTCATTAGCGCCGAATGGGAAAACAGAAATTCGCACTTTTTCCAGGTACAGTACAGAGTTCATAATGCGAGAATGAGCTTTTGAATGTGCTAATGTCATTCTCGATGACGACACAATGAAATGCATAAAGCTCTTTGTTGTATTTGGTTTCAAAAGATAAATAAAAATATATGTAAAACCATTTAAATTTTTCCACAATTTTTTTAAAAAAATTATCCAACATCTTTTATTTTACATTCTAAAAATTTATGCTGTTTACTTTATAGTATATTATAAAAACCGCTGATATCTACTTTAGCAAAATGCTTTCTCAAAGAGAATTGATGAATTACATTAAATAATAGTTTTATATTTTTTATTTATAATAAATACAAGATTTAGTAGTAAACTTTTAAATATTTTTAGCTCATAATATATAAAAGAATCTGCCGAATATTAGAGCAATATGTTTATAAATATATCTCTTTTCATCCTCTTTTCATTCTTGAATACATTTTATACCAGTTTGATTACGTGATGGACTGCATGTCTGAAGCCCGGTTTAAATATGCAAAAATAGCTGCTAAGAAAACAAGCGAAATACGAGGGAAGACCTGACCGGCACTCTGGCATCATTAAAAAGAAAGGTAGATCCAAATTAAGATACAGATCTTCTATATTTGACTTTTTTGTGCTTTCTAATGATTCAAATAAGAATTTTTAATTTTGTTTTTATATTTACGTTTACGTGTATCCCATCTTTCTAGAAGTACCACCAAGTTGAAAATATTTAATTTATTTTAATTTGATTGATTTCGAAATAATAATATAAACAAATATAATTCAATATACTTTATAGATTTGAAATAGAACAGCGACTCTCAGATATTGTGAAGTGTGTGTTTCTTCATTTTATTATTTAGAAAATTTCTATCCTATATCTTTCAATTGATGACATCAATCTTTTCGAACCCTCATCCGATGCACTTAACGTTTTTCCATGGATAACTTAATTTTACTTATTGATGTTAACAAAGCCATATTTATAGTTAATATTCAACTGAAAATACCGACAATTCAACAATCCATGCATAACTCTCGGTAAAAGTACGATCGACTCCTGAGATTCACAGGTGAACCGCTATCTCTATATAAACTGGATCTTAATCGGGCAAACGGAGCAAATCGTTCTGCGAGCGCGAGCATCGGAACGATTCCCGTGTGCGCGTCGAGGCCAAACGATCGTCCCCGGTAGACAAGTCAGGACTGGGAGTACGAATATCGCGCGAGGTGCCTTGGCCACCATAGGATTATAACCCCGGCCGAAGGAGTGCGAGTGGGGAGACGGAGGTGCGCGGAGGGTCATAGAGAGCCGCCTGGGGCCCATCACCGTGCGTGATTGCATATTAAGCATCCCGAGTGCGCGGAGGGAACGAGAGTGAGAGAGGGGAAGAGAGAGAGAGAGAAGAGAGAGAGAGCGGTGTCGGAAGAGAAAGACAGGCATTCGATCAAACAGGTGTAAGAACACGCGCGAGATGAAAAGAGAAAGTTATACAGAGGGTAAGAGAGAGGGAGAGAGGGGGAGAGAGAGAGGGAGAGAGAGAGAGCGGGAGCGGGTAAGAGTGCGAGCAAGAGGAGGAGCAATAGAAGGTGGGAGGAGGCGGATTCCTCGCGAGCGACTAAAAGTTAAATTGCGTTCCAGGAGTGCTCTGCACGCGGGAGTTCGGATTTCCGCTCGTGACTGAGTATTCCCAAAGCCCTCGCTGTGTAGAGCGCGAACGCGCCGGCGGTGCTGCCGAGGCATTGACGTTGAAATACGATTTAATTCTTCCACTTCGCACTTCCGCTGCAGAACGGCGCGCGAGTGCGCCTCGCTCACTATATACCACTGCCACGTCGTCTACTCGCGGCGCAGCCTTTTTCCTCGACCCGGCATATACAGAAGACAGAAAGAGAGAGAGAGAGAGAGAGAGAGAGAGCGAGAGATAGGAGGGTGAAAAAGAGTGAGAGAGATTTTCCGGAGAGAGGATTTTCTAGAGGCCATAGGCCAGGATTTTCCGTCGATGAGCGCGCGCGCTCCACAGAGATAACCCTCGCGATTTTCAGCCATCGATTCTCCTTCACGGCTTAGACGGGGCTCTTAGGACAGTTCAGGCGCGCATTAACCTTGGTAAGAGGGGAGAAAGGCCAGAGCGTGTGCGTGTATACATATACAAAAATCGTGTGTATATATGTATACACACATATCTATATATGCAGGCACACGTATAGGCGGATGTTCACGTGCTCGGGATTTTATGGCTTTTGGAGGAGTGACCACAACGGGAGGGGTACATTTATTTAGGCAAGAGAGGGTGAAAGAGATATTCGCCCCCCCCCCCTGGTGCTGCAAAATTCTTTTGACTGCTGGAGGCTGAAAATTTATTGCTGATGTTAAGGCCGTTACGGCCAAGAAACAGGAGAGAGAGTGAGAGAGGGTCAGAAAGTGAGACAGGCAAATTTTCAAAACACATAGAAAGGGACAGACACAGACAGATATATATGTATATAATATATACAGACGAAGAGACAGAAAGAGAAAGAGAAGGGTATGAAGTTCAAATTCAAAATAGAAGTAGAAACTGTATTTGTGATAAAAAATGTGTCGACATAACGATATTTTGGGATCGTATATATTTTGCGCGCAGTCATTTTCGGGTCTCGTCAAAAGATAAAGAAGAGAGAAAGAGAGAGAAAAGAGGGAGTGAAAAAAAGGAGCACTAAGAAAGCAGAGTGAAAAATACGAAAAGTTTTTCAAGGGCCATAATTATAGGTCAGGAAAAATATGTAACAGAGAAGTAAGGACATGAGTCAGCTTCACGTTACATTGACAGTTTCATTAAAGTGTCGCCATATATTTTCTCAACAATAAAAAATTGAAGGTACATTTGTTTTGCTTAACTTGGATGGATTAATGGTTGCTTTCTTTTTAAGAATATTTTTTACAATATATCAGCCAAAGAAAAGTATCACCAAGAAATTCCAAAGATTTATTACTGTATATATGATGATTTGTTAAAACGGAAATTTGTATTGAGATCTTAACATGCACTGGTTGCACAAAACCAGTATTCACACAAAAAATTTGAGCAGAGTTTTAAATACATTTTAGTCAAAATATTAAGTAACCATGAATACATTCTTATAATAACGAATCTCTAGAACTTGAGTGTCACGGATTCAGTTTAAATCCAACTTTTCTGTATAAAAAATTACTGATTTTCTCAGCGTTGGCTCCAATATAAAATTCAGTACAATCGAAAGTGGCTAATGCATTTAACAATTAAATAATGTTTTAAAAGATTATTTGCATTCGTTTGGAAAAGCTATAATTAAGAGACATTTGTATTCAGTCGAGTGATAACAAGCATACAATTAAACCAACCTTCAGGAAAGTTTGCACGACGGTATATTTTTAGATTTTTTAAACAAGTTTGTAGTGAATAATTTCTCGAACAATGTACGACAAATTCATAAAAAGAAAACTGTTCATAAGTTTATAAAAAATTCATTTGTTTATTAATTTTTACTACCAAAATATTATAGGTTAGAGAATTATTCAAGATCTCTTATTTTTTATAAGAGCCAAATATACTTCATATTTCGCTTGATCAATTTTCATGTACAATAGTTTTTCTTTTGATGTTTTTATAACAATATATCATTTATTTACAGAACTAATACTAAATATGACGAAACAATACATTAAATTTTTAGGAGCTAAGTCATAAGGCATTCGTAGTAGTTTTTATGTCATCTTTGAAAATTAGGAGATATAGCTTTCATTAGATCAACCTCTGTACATCCAGAATAATCAATAACGCTCAACTAGAGCAATGAATATTAATAACATATTTACAAAGGTCTCAATTACAATAATTTTGGCATTGATGGAGCCTTATACTGCTGCCTAGCAATTAAATTTTTTAGAAATCCATTTAACAGTTCACAACTAAGCACACCAACGCAATAACTAATCTTCTTGTACCTTTATAATCAATGTCTTCAGCGTGCTCGTGTACACTTGGAGCTCTTTGATTCTTTTCTAACGTCTCATATTAGTAACGGTTTATATCATTTTTTAGGTATTGTTAACGTTCAAAAGGTTATGAGTGACGGTCACTAACGGAGCACGTTCGGAAAGAATCAAAGGATTTTGGGTGTACTGTACTGCTACTACCTCTGACAAACGCAGAGAGTGAGAGAGAGCGAGAGCGAACGAGAGAGAGAGAGAGAGAGAGAGACCCAAGTACGTACTCGGTGCGCCGTTGCCGCTGCATAAGCAGCCGTCTGCTCTTGAAACATTACGCTACTAGAATCTCTCTGACGAGGGGCTTCCGCCGCGGAACTTTCTTAAATATCTGGCGCGCGAGCGATAAGCATGCACACGCTTGCTCATATGCCGGCAAATTCATCGTGCAATAAATAATTTAAGGCATACTGGCTCGCGGAATCTCGTCGACCCGACTAGTCGGCTCGACTTTAACTTTCAAGTTTGCGAAGCGGTGTAACGCCCTCGCGTCCCCGCGCCCCAGCCGTGATTAAACGAAGGTGTTACGTGAGAGCGTTGCTCGTCGTGAATTAGGCTTTTAAAGGGGGGTAGAGGAAAATTTAAAGAGAATGAGAAAATATGCGTATAAAAGTTAATGAGAGAAAAATTTTGTTGTTCATATCATTGTTAGGTCCGAATTTCAAATAATTGGTATAGTCGAACTAAAAGTCTTCAACGTAAACACATGTGTAATAAATATAATGAGGTATGTGGAACTAAATATTGATATCATGTACCATAAAAAATCTTTTTTTCACGCATTAATTACATAAAGAATAGTTTGGTGATATACTTGTGAAGTGTTTTAATATTATAAAATAGTACGATAGAAGTCTTTTCGCAAAGAAAGTAAGTCGTCCAATATTGAAAAAAGAAATTTTCCGTGAAGAAGAAGAATTTTCCTCTTATCTAGCATGATGGAGGGATCTGCCAAATATTAAATTTTTTTTAAAGTTAAGTAGAATATTCTCAACGATATTAATATTTTCAAAAAATATACGGATTCCTTTGATTTTCTATCGAAAAATAGATCCTTTGTAACGTTAGTATAATAACGAATAAAAATATATTTCATCTTAAAATAAATGATTTAAATTCTTTTTAATGATCATTGCATTCAATAAAATTATTCAGTAAGATACGTGGATACAAGAGCCTGAAACTTCAACAAAATCATTCTCTGGCAACGCGTAACTTCAGACAGGTGAATAGCGTTAGCATAATTAAGGTAATGAAGTGGCAATGCATTAGACCGCATTATTGCCGGTACTGGACCGCATCTGCATCCCGCAAAAAGTCGAGAGAAACAAGGAGACTCGTACACCGTACTTATGTACACCGTTCACACGCGCATGCAACTGGATAATAAGAGAGCGGCAAGAGAGAAACAGCTTAGAGCGATGCATAAGGAGGCGCACGGCGGTGGGCGTCTTACACCTTATTACCTTTCTTAAGTAGGATCTGCAGTATCAGTGTTGTCTAGAAGCGCGCAGTCGTCGTTTTATATGAAAATTTCACGACTCGCAAAGCGGAAACTCGGCTCAGCCTCGCGCGACGCGCCTGCTGAGATTGTCCGCCGCAGGCTGCACAGCGGTGGCGCCGGTGAAGGAATTTAAAGCGCGATTCCTTAACAACTTGTCGAGCGAGCAAGCGGCTTTTAGCTACATAAATTGCTGGCCTCGAGCACCGGAATCGATACGGAACCACTTCCAGCCAAACATTTGCCACTTAGTTCAGTTTGTGCTTTTTGTTTACGATTTTTTTCGTGCGATAAAGAGTCAGGATTGCACGAGATTCCAAGTATAAGATGAAGTCCATACCAAAAAATAAGTCTTGTTTAGGATAAAGTGGTTTAAAATGAGGATAATTTTTAATTAAATTCAATTAGAGTTCATTTTACAATAATGTTGTATAAATATTGCTTGTTATGTGTTATTATTTTGAATTCAATTACCTTGTTTTCAAAATGCTACCTTCCAAGTTATGCAAAATTTTACTGAAACGTTATTATGTTAATTTTGGATCATGAGAGTACGTGTCTATGGATACTATTTAGTATATACATTAAAAGTTAAATATGAGGCGGAATATAGTCCAAAATCGCCTGCTCGAAACCTATCGTACAGCTGCGTATCCATTCTAGTTGGAACACACGTAGTAATTCGCATGTAATTCTTTGAACACATACAATTTATCTAGTACATAAATGGAAATCTAGTACTTTGGTTAGTTTAAGTCCAAGCAGTGATAAATGTATATTAATTTGGTGTATGTAATTCCACTTTTTTATTTAAAATATTATTGAACGAAAGGTAGGTCACGATTCATAATACAATTTTTATAATGAAACACAACTTTACTTACAAAAAAAAAATAATATTTTAAATTATTATTTTTTTTAAACTATATTTACTTAATCCACTATACTTACAAATAAATTGGTTCGGTGCTGGGCTCCTTGTACCAGAATACTAACTTAACGTTATCGTTGTAATCAGATTCTAAATTACAGGGCAGCTGCACTTTATTATCCGCTACACCAGAGACTTCAACAAGAGATACTGTAATCAAAAATAAAATCGTATTTTAGTGTGCATGAAAATTTCAATTTTTTATCAAAATTATTATTTCTTAATAAAAATATGTCTAATCAAATCAATATTTTTATGAAATATATTATGTAAACTTAAAGTGATAATCGAAAGTAATAGTTTCGTATGCGCTTCAAGATATAACTTTATCATAAATAGAAATTAAATCGGAAAAGGGGCGCTATTAATTAACGTAAATATTTATATTTCAATTAAATTGTTATCGCATTCTTTGGATAAATATTTAGTAATCATGTATGAAATAATACCAATTAGGTTCTAGTTACAAGGGTAGGTCTGAGAAGGCATTTTCTGGTTCCCAAAAATGAATTCCAGTATCCTCAGTTTAATCTTATAGAATCTTTTTCCAAAGATGTGACCTAAGCATTATATTTCAAATACGCAATTTTCTTATATAAGTTAACAAAATTTCATTTTGTTGGAGCTTCGTAAATATTTTCAATCGGTAAGCTACTCCGAACTGGCACTAGCGAGCGTACTGATGCTATGCCAAAACTATTTTTGTAGTACAACCAACTAACTCTAGCTCTCACTATTTTATCTACCTTCTTAAGTTTGCTTATAGTAACTATCCCTAAAACCATACGGTAGGATATTTTGAATAGAACTACTGTCCTCAATGCGTGGATCCGCTGTTGCGGCTCAAGTAGAGCCTTTTTAAGGGGTTGGAGGAAGGGGCTCAGTTGGCTGGCTAC